>JZLH01S0143890.1:9285-11785 GCA_001188425.1 Eucidaris tribuloides | reverse complement strand
GTTATCTTAACAATAACACGAGCGTTAATCCGAAACTTGAAATCGATCCGTGTTAGCGAGTTGACCCCGAATTTATGACGCAATTCCGGAAGTTGGTGTTGTAAATAGTGTTAAAAATCGTCTGTTGAACCGAGCGGGGTTACTGGTGTTAGCGATTTACGTGCGTTTGTCCCATTCACTAACACTAGACGCTAGGGATTAAGAAAATCACCATTTCAAGTTCGTTGTTAGTGTTAGTGTTATTTTTGTCTGGGCTTACCTAGCTTGGTCGCGCAGTTGTACATGTAATGTGAATGGCGGCGCGATGGCGCGCGGTACCCGGCAAGAAAAATTACAATAATTTAGATTGTGAAAGAACTAAGACATAATGAAATGAGTCAAATACATGAAATTAACAGGGAAGTACATGCCTTTCCGACAGTATTACATATAAAGTACGATTGTTTAAATTTCATAAAGAAATTACAACATTTCTTCAGGTTTTCCGCGGTTTTCATGTTCGTCGAACAAGAGATGTGACGTCACGCTGTTATGCTATCGATTACAGAATCGATAGTGACCATTAATCTAACACTAATCCAAAACTTGAAATCACCCAGTGTATGTCCATGGTATATACACACAATGCCCCATTTTAGAGGTGTGCAGTCATAACTTATAGTCCACGTTTGCATAGTTCTGTACAATGTCCTTGATTGGCAGAGCTCACAAGTATGTGTGGATGTGTTAATATGTGTATTTGTCAGGGTTTTATTTAAAGGAAGGGAATGCTATTCACGCACTCACAATCACACCTAATTCTTGACAGTCTTGGTGGAAATATACTTCATCTACAACACGAGTAACCAGTTCGTCACTATCTCCTACAAATTTCATAAAAAAAATATATTCTGTTACATTTTGCACTTCAATGTCTCCATTATTTCCTTTTATTTAATTGCAAATACATTCATAACTTTTTCACACATGTACAGTACTGTCAAATATGATACAAGGGAAACGTAAGAACACAGAATCATTTAAAAAATATCAACAAATGATACATTAGGTCTCATTTCACCCAAGTTTCATGAAAATCCCTCGGAACATTCTTCTTGAAGTAATTATAATGTCGGTAAGCCAAGTGTTAGGACAGTCAGATGGACAACCCGAGAACATTATGCCACTTGCTCCACTTCGTGGCGGAGACGTTAAAATTGGGGAGGGGTGGGGGATAAAGATATGGAAGTTAAGTATATGAAAGTTCAATGATTTAATTTCGAGAAAAACATAAGAAACGAAGCATGGGATTATTAGTCCAAGTTCGTACACTGCCTATCTATCTATCTATCTATCTATCTATCTATCTATCTATCTATCTATCTATCTAATACACTGTATAAAGCGTGTGTATCGATTAAACATCAGTATTTAGAATATAATAGCAAAGATTATGTAAAAATGTAGGTTTAGATTATTGAAGCTTACTATTTAGAAATTGGACACCGATGTTAGTGGTTTGACAAGAGGACATTTAGTCTCGAAACGTGTTTACAATATTTACAAATGTGTTTGGAAACGCGTTTACTTGCTAAACATAGTTTTTACATTATATCTTTGTATTTGTCAATCTATTTATGGTATTGGAAGCACTGGCGTACCTAAGGGGGAAGAAGAGAACTTTTTTTGTCTTGTATTGCTTGTGAGTTGATCTGGGAAGAGGACCATTTAACCAAAAGGAACCCCGCTTGGACCTCCGATTTGGAGTGAAGAACTTTTTGGTACCCCCCCCCCCCTCCCCTCCCCTCCCGCTGCGCAACTTTCCGGCGGTTGGCGCGACCGGAAAAAAAAAAATTGGACCTTGGGTTTGGAATGAAAAAAAAATCGTCACTACCAATCAACTTTTTCTGGACTTGCGAGACTTAAGGACTCTGGCAGCGGACCGCTGAAAAAAATGCTTCCCCCGACGACGTGCGCCAGGTACGCCAGTGATTGAAAGTTCCTTCTTTTGTAAAAGTTCAGTTCACTGTATTTTTCCAGTTAGTGTCATTCTTTACGAGCTCTTCCTGATCTTGAATTCAGTTGATCCCATTGTTCTTTTCTAATCTGTAAAACGAAGCGAATCATTGTGAGGAGTTAGTCCAAGAGAATTAAAAATCACAAACTGAAGATCTCAATACGTTTTATGTTACCGTCAATCTAAGGAATTTGAAGAAGAAACAGAAAAAAAATATATATTTTCATTGAAATTGATCGTTTGAAGAAGTGAACCGAACTATCAAACCTTTGATCAACTGATTCACCCTGTTCAACATTGAGGTCCCTATATGTGTAGGGCATCTACCATCCAAGTTAGTTACAAATGGGCCGATACCAACCCCAGTAGAAAATTATGGAAAGGTATATTGTATCATTTGACCTCATTGACCTTTGACCTACGAATATGACTTTTGATCACAAATAACAGTGAGGTCCCTGTTACGCATCTACCATCAAAGTTTAGTTACAAATGGGCTTGTGA
>JZLH01S0143845.1:4966-16972 GCA_001188425.1 Eucidaris tribuloides | reverse complement strand
TATATTACATTTTTATATTATGTCTTTAGATAATGTTAGTGTTTTGATTGTAATAGTATCTGCAATATTGTACATTTCAATTTTATATGTAACTTTGTGTCTCTGTTGTATGATGTAAATCAATCGCAATTCAGCACTATGGCTGCAATAATTTCCATGAATAAACTTGAACTGAATTGAATTGAATCCTTGGTAGTTTCCACCAAATGAAATGAGTAATTATAACTCATCCTTTCTCTCCCTTCATCCCCTCATCGCCCATCTCCCCCCCCCCACCTCCCAGGTCGTCTGCCCGCCGTTCAAGCCCAAGGGCCTGACCTCGTTCGTCCGTATGCTGTCAGCCATGCCCAACGTCTTCAAGGATCTGATCCAGCTGATGCACCTGGAGCTGCAGCCAGACCGCAACCTGAAGTGGACTCTCCAGTTCTGCCTGACCGTCCCCCAGGGGGGCTGCCAGACGTTTGCCCCCGCGGGTATCCCGGCCGTGGTCATCAAGAACAAGATGCTCCTCTTTGTAAGTATCACTCATCAATCAAGACTGGATCTTGAGACCTAATGATAATCATCTTCTTGTGGTCTAGTTAATTAACATGAATGGCACCCTCTCACAGATCTAACCAAGTAGGATCGGTGTCGACCCAATCCCATGCCGTAAGCATCTTTGTTCCCTTTATGCACAGCTACCAACTAAGTTTGCCAATTTCTGTTTTCGTTCTGTATTTCTCCAATACTCCATTTTTTATTTATATGCCCCCACAGACAAAGTTTTTAGGGGGCATCGAGCATTGCCCTTCAATTTCGTCCTTCCATCCATCCATCTGTCCCGAATTGGTTCCTGCATGATGACTTAAAAATATTAGATTTGTACACTTTTAGGTCTGTAGATAGATGATGCTAAAAAAAAGGTCAAGGTCGAATTGGAGTATAAAGGTCAAATGTCACAGCTCATTACATATTCAAATTGGTTTCTGCATGATAACTTGAAAAATATTGAATAGCTTTTGATAATTTATGATGTGTAGATATATAGGCACTGAAATACAGGTCAAGTATGATATTCTAGTCTGCCAGTCAGAAGTCACAGCTCATTTTATCACTCAATCCTTGGTAGTGACTCATTATATATGCAATTGGTTTCCACACAATAATTTATAAGATGCAGGACAGATTTTTATATTTTTAGGTGTGTAGGTACATGTACATGGCACTAAAATACAGACCAGAGAACTAAAAAAAAAGCTTACTATTTGCTTTAACCTGCCATCTCACAGATCTTACTGAGCAGGATCGGTGTGAACCCAGCCCTAGGCCAGGAGCCCCAGTCCATCTTTGTGCCCATCGTCCATGACACCCAGGCCAACACTACCCAGCATCTATCAGCCATCAAGTCTAGTATGCCCACAAACCAGAACCATTCTCTAATTTTCCATTTTGCATTTTTATTTTGTTAATCACAGTGAATACTGCCCTCTCGCAGATCTTACTGAACAGGATTGATGTCAACCCAGCCCTAGACCAAGAGCCGCAATCCAGATATTATCACATCGTCCATGACACCCAACTAATGTTGCTTATTGTTAATTTATGTTATCTTCTTTGTCTCTGTGTTTTCTTTTAATCATGGTAAATACCACCCTCTCGCAGATCTTACTGAGCAGGATTGGTGTGAACCCAGCCCTAGGCCAGGAGCCCCAGTCCATCTTTGTTCCCATTGTCCACGACACCCAGGCCAACACCACCCAGCATCTCTCGGCCATCAAGTCCAATATGCCCACCAACCAAAACTCCAGTGCCACTCGCCAACATGCTACGGAGGCTGGCTGAATTCCCCAGTAACAGCTGTGAGTAACCGATACCCCACAATCTAATATAGGTTTCCTATTCATTTTAACCCTAAAAGATCCAGGCTATTTCCGGTCTTGCTATCAAAAGGGGGGGGGCGAGTATGGCTCCCCCGTCAGATCTCGGCCGCACATCGCGTGATTGCAATTTCAGCTTTTTTCAGCTCTTTTTATTTGTGGTCACACCCCTGTATACAGTATGAATCATTTATTAACAGTTCCATGAGTCTGTTGGTGAGGGGGGCACATTATGCCCCCCCCCCCCCCCACCCGGATATTAGGGTTAAAGGGACTGCAGCTTGATTAAAGCTTGAAACAGGACTACACGCTACCAGCCTGGCACGGACACATGAACTCTTACCGAGGTACTTAAAACACTCATCTGATTAATTCATGCTTATGGAACTAGAATGCTTTTCATGTAGTCTTGTTTCAAGCTTCAATCATGCTACAGTCCCTTCAACACATCATTGTTAAGGGCATTGTTGGGCATTGTTTAACATTAAGGAAGCCCCATTTAAAAAAAAATTGAAATTTCTGACTGACATGATAGTGATTGAATGGACAAATACACTCCCTGGGGTGAGGTGTCATGGCTTAGTGGGTAAAAGCTTGGCTTCCCGATCTAAAGATCCCCAGTCCGAGTTGGAGTCATGGTAGTTGTGTTATTCACAATTGTTTTAAATCATGAACTCAAGATTTTAGTGACAATGGGCGACTTCAAGTACGGTGTTGAAATCTGGTGTTGGTGTTGTAACAACACGGAACACCGGCTAGGAAACCGTACTTGAAATCAGGCCTGGTGTTGGGGTTGACCTCAAAAATTGTGACATACTTCCTGTAGTTTGTGTTGAAGGTGGTGTTGAATATCGTCTGCTGAACTGAGTACCGTGGTCGATGTTTATGATCTAAGTGTAATTTTCCCATTCATCAACACTAAACCCTAGGGCATAGGAAAATCATGACTTAAAGTTCGGTGTTGGTGTTGGTCTTGGTCTTGTTATTGGCACAGCTAATATGCCTGTGTGTGTTGGCTATGGCCACGGGACGCAAACCTCTGAAAGTTCTTTTTCCCCTTAAAAATATACATAATTTGTCAAATTAATATTAAACTTCCATATGGAAATAGAGAAAAGTAACTTGTCTTTCAGATTCATACAATTCTTCTAGCAGACACTATTGATATGGTGTCATTTTTATAACATTTCTCAATTTTTTTGGCCATCGGCAGAACTTTTAGCCAACGCTGTGAATAGCGTGTTACTCTGTGTTGTGTGCAATCGATAGTACAATGGGTATCGTCACTTGAACTGAGCTCAGTGTTGGAGCTGGGTTTAGCAGACGATTTTGTTTCCTCAACACCAACACCGAACTTGAAATCAACCAATATTTCACTGAGGTGTGGTTTAAGAGCAATGACATGATTGGGAGAAACAAAAAATGCCTCTCTAACCAAACTGGTTGAAAGATATAGCAATGGATACATCATCTAGAGTATATCTCCTGGCTGGAAGGATTTCTCTTGAATTTGTTACTTAAGCCGAATGAAGCATGAACATACGAGCATATTGTTTTTCTAGAGTCACGATAAAAATACTTCCCATAGAACCCTACACAACAGATTTGTCTGCGACAAGGCATACTGATGGAAATTGTTTCAAACGAGTCAACTTTTGACTGCCAAATTTTCACAGTAGAATCCTTTGCACAGTTTACTTGCTTCGAGAAGAGTTTCACCCCAAGTTGAGGAATACCCACAATGATGTCATTTACCTTTAAAGTGGACATAAATGAGATATATGATTGCAGTGTATACTTATCCACATTATCTGTGTTTCATTTTGTTTTCTGTTTTCAGCTGAGTGCACCCTCTACCCAGCTATCAGAGAGCTCATGGCTAATCTGATCCTGCCGATGTAAACCATCATATGTGCAAACTGTCCTGCCCTTCAGCTGTGCTATTTTGTAGGCTCGTTGGAAGAAAGGGTTAACGCTGAAGTGAAAGGAGTAATTCATTGGCAGATCACCAGCGCTGTCATCTTCGGAGCCATCATTTCACTCATTGTAAGATGAGCACCCCGTTGAAGTTGGAAAATGACTTTGGAAAAATCTAAGTGGCAGAATCACTTGAAGTGTCTATTGCTCTTTGAGGTCTCTGGACTTCGGACCAGAATTTGGTTGGTTAAATCGGTTTTATGAGCGCTCAACCGTCCCTCTTCCCTCAGAGCATACATTTGGTGGTGGAACTAATTCCATCTGTCGGAATGCCTTTGTGCTTCTGGAGAACCAGATGAGGCCCAGATCATGTAGCTTGCTCTCAAGGCAATTTTTGATGCTGAGTCCATGATTGATAAGTAATACAATACTTGTATGTTACGTGGTTATGATCAACCAGTGTCTAATCATGATTCAAATTTTTATCAATGACATACTGTAGTTTCAATTTTTCAGTTGTGGGTATTCGTTTTTACACAGACACAAATCAAGTAGGATTCAGAACCTGGAAGTTTGTGTTCTGGGAACCCTTCCCCCCCCTCCCCTCCCCCTTACCCCTTCATGTGGAAACGCAAACATTACCTTGTGTCCTTGAATTCTGTTCATACTTGTGATATACATGTATACATGGGTGTGAGAGTTCAGCTTTTTGTTTTTGATTTTCAGCTTTATCTTTTTTTGAATTTCATATAGAAGCTTTTGCAATTTCAGCTTTCTTTCAGCTCTTTTTATTTGTGGTCACTCACACCCCTGTATACGGTACGAATCATTTAACAGTGCCATGCCAGTGGTAAAGTCTGTACTTGTACATATAGGTGCTAAAAAAAGGACTTTTGACTGTGAAGAAATCATGGCAATGCAAATTAATTGTCTAATAGTGTCACAACAGACTTAGATGAGCTTTTTAGTGGAAAAATACTTATTCTAACCCACAAAATTTAAAATATCAAGAAAATATGGGTTGAAATTTACAAATTCCTTAAGAAGACATGTGGCAAGATTTTTAAAACGGTCTATAAATGGTTCATGTAGTGCATTACTTTCCTGGCATTGTAAGAGGATGCGTGGATCCTGAAACTATACTGCCGTGTCTCTTATTTGTGACCAAAATGTCAGTTAACCCACTTAAGCTCACAACATATCTTCAGTTAAGAACCAAAAGGGCACTCATGCCGTTGACTCTGTACAGTGATTCTGCCCTTCTGGTTGTCAACAAGTACTGAGATAGTGCTCTTCTGCCTTTCAGTAGATGATGTGATCAAGGCTTGCCCTTTCCATGTAATATTACTATGTCCAGAACACTTGCTACATCTCAACATTAATGTTGTGTATTGATATTTATTGTGGTTACTGTGTACATGTATGTGTCATGTATATATACATTTAGGGACAATAATTTTCTGTGATTGCGGAAAACAGATTGAATTAACCTGTTGGAGACTAAGTACGAGTTAACTCGTGTTGAGGTCTGTGGAAAACGTGTGTTATAGTGAAATCAAATCATCTCCAACGGGCTAATGCAAATGACCTCGTGAAACGGAAAGTGACTTTTCCAACAAAAAGTATGGAAATGTTCACACTTTGAAGGAGAAAACTGTGAATTTCATAACAGAAATTAAAAAAAATTTACCAAAAAAAAGCATGGAAATTGTGGTGAAACATATACATTATATTTGTATTACGTTTTATGTAAATTTTTTGTCACTTTTTCATGTATACAAAGCCTATAGCAAAACAGAATTTCCATTTTTCAGTCAAGTTGAGACAGAATTCCAGATTGTTTGAAACAGAATTTGCCGTACATGTATTTTTTTTTAAAATGAAAATCACTATCTGTATACATTGTATGTTTCACTTACAAATATAGCTCTTGAAAGGAAACGGCAGACTTGAAAACAATCATCGATTTAGGTCACAATGTTAATAGAGTCAAGTATATCATTGTCTAAGGGCGTGCTCACAGTAGGCCTTCTTATCCGGGTTAATCCGGGACGTGGGTCAATGTGGGTTCAATCCGGATTCATAATTCCGTTCACACTACGCGCGACGAACATTCGACCCGCATCCATCAACATCGGCAAATTGGCATATCTGACCCGGAAGTTAACGTTCTTGTATCAATGACCTGTGACATAGCTCGATTCATGGCGGGTATCGATGTAAATACGCGACAACTGTTCCTCATGAAATATTATCAAAAACATCAGCGATACCGTGCCAGAAGCTGAAGAAAGTTGGACGGAATGAGGCGGGCAATACAACAAATTCTTATAAGCCAATACCAAATGTTCATGATGTCACTAACGTTAAGTGCGGTGCTGATTTCTTATAAGTATTCAGTGTCTTAAGATCATACACACCGTGGGTTACAACTTCCGGTAATCCGGATCGAAAAGGCTATTTCTGTTCACACTAGGGTCGATGTAGGTTGAATCCGGATTGAACCCTGCAGTTTCCCAGGAGTAAAATTTCCGATCCGGATCGGTTTTTTCAGCGTATTTTTCTGTTCACACCAGATCCGCATCGACCTGGGTTTAATCCGGGAACATGGGGAAATCTAGTTCTACTGTGAACATGCCTTAAGTTTACTACTGTGAACATTTCATGTCAAACACTTCATTCTTGTTTTCCAATTACTGTCAGAAACTGCTGTGACATTCAATCTTGCATGGCTTTGTGTGGGTTCATTTCCTATCATGGGTCATACTTTAATTTGATAGCTTGCTTGTTACTCTCAAGTTAAAAATCAGACAAATCTTCCAGCCCTGGATCTACGCTCAGAGTGCTGTGTACAAAGGATTATTTTCACCTGTTGTTTCTGAAGAAAAGTGTTGACTTCCCAATCAATTTCCTGCCCTTTGATGTTGACGGTTTAATAGGGAGAAGGAGCCGCAATAAGCAGGACTTAAAGTTAAAAATGAATGAAATAGTGAGCATGTGAAAATTATGGTAGCCTGGTGATAAAGACAGCGCTGATAAGGGTGCCTGTGTCGATACTCACCCTCAGCAGGCCTATAAATTAGGTAATTTGTGTTTATTTTACATCTTTGTCAAGTTTTATCCCGGACAAAACTTGCATGAACAGCTATAGGGAGGGCTTATTCGATTCAACACTGCATACAATTACGACGGCGTGACTACACATGTCGGTGGCAATGCACATTGGTCCGCATGGTCAGCTCAGATGGCACCTGCAATCTGATTGTTGTCAGAGCTCAAAATTTTTTCTTAGCTTATGCGCTGTTATTGCTGATCTCCTTTAATTTTGAGTTTGCACCTGATCATTGCTTGTTGGTGATAAGTGGTAAAAGGAAGAAAAGTGAGAAAATAGTCATTTCTGAAATGTCTCATGAACACTTACCTAGAAATCATCATATTTCTTCCCCATTAGCAGTGGGTAGAGGTGAAGTAATTTTTATTTTGCTTGGAATTAAATTATATCATCTTTAATATAATTTTCCTGATGTCTGATTCGTAAATGTAAGTTTGTGTAAGTAAAATATAGAATAAGAAAATGCTTATTTCATTCGGAAATGGTGAGTAACAAACAACGCTGAACGAAGATATTTCAATTGAAATTAATTTTTAATGCATATTTGAAATGTTTAATTTCATTTCCAAAGATCGTCATGTCTCAATTATTTTAGTAGTGATATAATAAGTGTGACAAATTGATTACCGACACATGTCTTTGTGTAATCTGAAAACAAATATTTTCTTGAAACTTGCACAGAAGAGAGAGAGAGATGAAAAAATTGGACTTGTGTACGCAGCAACAATATCTCATATTGTCTGCATGTGTTTTTATACCAGTTTTGTTCAAGCTACCAACAACATTTAGGAATTTATAAGGTCTTTATGTTTTTTGTTTCGTTGTTATTCTAGAGTCGAAAAAACTCAGTGAACATATGAGTGAATGTGTTGTCTGGACATTTCGAACCTGGCTAAATACATTTATATATGGCATACTCAGTATGCTGAGGGTTGGAACTACATATGTATAATTTTTAGTGTTTTCATACAAAAGTCCCACAAGGAAAAGTTTTTCCATGCATGATTATTGAAAAGTGTTGTCTCAGCAGCACTCAAAGTAGTGTTAGACTGAATGAATCTATTCGTTCAGAAGAAGATGTTCAATAATTATATTGTGGGCGTAACTGACTAAATTGTTTTGTACCGCAGAATAGAAAATAACAATGAATTCAATGTTAATTTGCAATAGCTTTTCTTTTTTCAGTTGTTTGTCAGAACAAAGCAAAGTGAAACACACAAGATGTTTGCATCAATGCAAATTCAGGTGTTCTGAATGTGATGGTATGTTCTTGTCAAGGTCAAATACATTTACCAGTGTTACAAGACATGATTGTAAATAACTTAGTTTGGGTTCTTGTGCCGATGTAACATAACAAAAAAAAGGGCTTTGGTCCAAGAAAAATACAATATGATGTAAATAAAATGTGACAAACTTGCATACAACTTTCTTTTCTGAATTGTCCTAATTACGATTGTATTGTGACTTATTCAGTGTATTGCAATAATTGACCAAATTTTGAATGGACTTGGTGATAATTTGTTGGCTGAAAACCATTTACATGTACATCCCTTACGACCAAAGTACATGTACATACATCAGGCTTTTGAGTACATTCTTTTCACAAGAGTCGTGAAGGATTGCTACTGATCTGTTTTTGACCGCACCAAACGAAGTTCGCTCGGGAACTATGAAACAGGCTCTGTAGGTGTGTATGTCTGTCTGCCTGTGTGTGTGTGTGTGTGTGTGTGTGTGTGTGTGTGTGTGTGTGTGTGTCGTCGTCGTGTGTGTGTGTGTGTGTGTGTGTGTGTGTGTGTGTGTGTGTGTGTGTGTGTGTGTGTGTGTGTGTGTGTGTGTGTGTGTGTGTGTGTGTGTGTGTGTGTGTGTGTGTGTGTGTGTGTGTGTGTGTGTGTGTGTGTGTGTGTGTGTGTGTATGTGTGTGTATGTGTGTGTGTGTGTGTGTGTGTGTTTGTAATCGCCTTCAACCTGGGACGTAAGTATGACACTCCACTATCAGATTGGGGACGTTAGGAAAACGGGGACGGTCCCCACCCCTCAAATGGCCAGAAATCAAACGTAGATGGCGCTAAAGCGTCTTAGAAAATGGCCCAAAATTTGTGTGCACCCCCAACGTCCTCGGTTACTGGTGAAATATCATACACATACACACATACGTGTATAGGCACATATACGAGGACATTATGTTTGGATAATCATCCGAGGACACTATTACCCTAGGAGATAACTGGCTTTAATCAGAATTTTTGCTGGGGAAGGTTTGAAAGTCTTATCCTATGTAGAATTTTGTGCTGAATCCGAAAAACGCAGTCTTATTGACCGCACTCATGACATTTTCAGGGTTTTGACTATTTTTAGGCAAAAAATGACTATTTTTATCATTTTTTGTAAAAATCAGATTTGGGGGTCAAAACTGTGCATGAGTAAGGTAAAATAGCCCTGACTTATGTAAAAGAGGATGCTGATTCCAATAAAAGCAGTCTTAGTTACCTATTTCGAGACATTGTAGTCAGATCGGCTACTTTTTGATAGAAAATGTCCAATTTTATCATTTTTGGGTGAAATATAAGATTTTTCTTCTGTAATAAAGAATTGTTTCCAACGTTTTAGCAAGCCTTATCTACTTAGAAAATTGCGCAGATATCTAGCAAGCAGGAATATTGTGCTCAATCGTTTTGTTTTGGCCATTTCAGCCATTTTGGGGCTAAAAAAATCTATTTTGGTCAAAAATCAATTTTTGGAGTTCTGTACTGGAATTTTCATGGTGGTTGCAAAGTTTGTGTGAGGACGATCGTAGTTGACAAGTGTATTGATTTCTGAAAGTATTCTCATTGATACGAATCATGACATTTTGATTTGGAGGGTTTTTTGCGGCCAAAAATGTCACTTTTCATCATTTTTGGTAAAAAGTGACATTTTAGGCATAAACCAATTTTTAAATGTTTGGGAAATGCATGACTTGCGTCATAGAAAATACAGATATCAAAACATCCTTTTCATCAATGTCAGCCTTTGGCCTTTTGATCAAATTGGTCATTTTGAGGGCCAAAAATGTATATTTTCATCACTTTAGTTAAAAAACAGGTGTTGGGGTTCAGAAATGACACTTTCCCACTATTGCCAATTTTCGCTGGAAGCTGGTCTTAGTTGAAACGTTTAGAGACTCCTGTTAGAGGTTTTATTGACTCTAATAACAACATTCTGACTATTTTGTCTATTTTCGGGACAAAATGTCCAATTTTATCATTTTGGGGTGAAAAATAAGATTTTCCTTTTGTAATTCAGAATTGGTTCCAAAGTTTTAGCAAGCTTTATCTACTTAGAACATTGCACAGATATCTGACAAGCAGGATTATTGTGCTCAATCGTTTCGTTTTGGCCATGCAGCCATTTGGGGGCTAAAAATAAAGTTTTGGTGAAAATCATTTTTTGGAGTTCTGTACTGGAATTTTCATGGTGGTTGCAAAGTTTGTGTGATGGACCATCGATAGTTGAACAAGTGCGCATTGATTTCTAAAAGTATTCTTATTGATACCGTGAAATCATGACTTTTTGATTTGGAGGGAATTTTTGGGGGGCCAAAATTCAGTTTTGTAATCATTTTGGGGGTAAAAAGTGAGAGATTTGGGGCAAAAAATAATTCTTAAATGTTTAGGGAAACGCATCGACTTGCGTAATAGAAATACAGATATGAAACATTCGCTTTTTTATCAATGTCAGCCTTTTGGTCTTTTGAGCAAATTGGTCATTTTGAGGACCCCAAAAAATGTATAATTTTAATCATCTTAGTTAACAAAAGTGTTGAGTTCAGAAATGAAACTTTTCCCACTATTGGCCAAGGTTCTTGGGAATGGTCTTGTTGAAAAGTTTAGATACTGCCTGTTAGCGGTTTATTGACTCTAATAACAACATTCTTATTTTGTCAATTTCGGGACAAATGGCAAATTTTATCAATTTAATCAAATTTATTACTGTGGGGTTAAGACTAAATTTCCGGTAAGGTGAAACAAGCAGGACTTATGTAAACAAAATGTAGACCACAAGAACACATTCTAATTTAGCCGTCATCCTTTCACATTTTGATGCAAGTTACCGCACTGTTGGGACCGAAGACAATGGTGTTTTTTCCCTTTCATTTTGGTAAGTAAAATACACATTTTTTCCGTTGACAACTCGGTTTTGGTTCCAAAGTTTTGACCAGCCTACCATTGTGTATAATTATAAAGAGCGTTTTAAATAAGAAACAAAAAAAAAAGAAACGTGTTAATGTGATTTTGGGGGTCATTTTTTGGCCTACATCTAATTTGTCATTTGTTACAAAATCTAACTGCATAATACTGTCATAAAGGTTTTAATGAAGGGTATTAATGAAATGTACTAATTCCATAAAAATATATACTATTACTTGCATGTGATGTGTTTTGGTTATTTTGAAGACGTTTTGGACGAATATAATATCGGGGGAATAATTTATAATAAATGTTTATAATGATGACTTATCGTGCGTATTGACAACCACATGCATACGCCCATGAAAGGGCATAGCATGTATACTGCATACATGTATGAAGGGGCATACATGTACACTGGTTCACTTAAGTCCGCCTTTCATGCCAATTGGTCATTTAAAGCAAAGGTTTTGCCAAAATAAGCGAATTTGACCTATTGCCGGCCAATCACATGAAGTTTAAAGAAAACATTAGCATATAGCAACATGCCATAAATAACGTTAATTATTTCGGCACAAATTTTCAACTTGTATTAAGCTAAATACCCTGGAACAATTCGACTGTTATTGCAGTAGCATAATGCTCCACTCTTCTTCGTCAAGGTTTTATAGCGCAGCAATGAGGAAATAACCTTGCAATAACATTAAATTGTATTCATTACCTTTTCTCTATGCTAAATAATTGTGGTCCTCTGATTCTGATATTGATGCAATTTGAAGTTAAAATAATCATGTTTACTCCAAAGTGAGTAAGTTGAATCAAAATGGCGAAGGATGGAGTTAATAAATCATGTTTTTATGATGCTGCAGTTTCTTTTACAGATAAGTCACAGCTTGTTTCACCCACCGCAAAACCAGTTTTTGATCCATGTTATAATTTTGCTAAAAAAAAA
>JZLH01S0143817.1:8463-30939 GCA_001188425.1 Eucidaris tribuloides | reverse complement strand
AAGATGACTGTTTTTAGGACTCAATTTAAGTTTAATATTTTTTTTTTTTTTTTTTTTTTTGCAAAGTTTTGTTTTGTACTTCTGCCACAAGATACTATTTTCATGCACTCTTATCAGACAAAACTCATTTTTTTACCGAGTGGAGACACTTTGATTTCAATATAGCCACACTTTCTCCATAGCCACACTTGCAAGATATCTTGTTCGGTTTCCAATGGGTTGATATTGGAAATTACATTATGTTAGCTGGATGTTAATTGCCCTGGAAAGACTCTTTGCTTTAACTTGTAAGTGTAAAACGAAAAATTGCCAAAACAACATGAACGTGTGCGTCTATTCTTCAGCAGTTCGTGATGTGGAATAGTGATGAGTATGTTACATTGAATTACATTGCATTATACACATTGTTGGGTTCAATGTTTTGCATTTTACCACATTTTATAACAGTCTGTTAAGGCCATCAAACACTAATGTGAGTTGAGTCAGTTTCCACCGGAAAGAACTGTTTTTCTTCTAGAGATGGTTGTGGTTTTATCTATCAAAATGACCTTGTTTACTTTTCAAAACTTATTTTCACTTTTATTATATTTGATTGAAGTTATGGAAAGTACTTGTGTTGTAGTAGTGTAGAGCAATTATATTTTTTGTTCTTCTAAATTATCAACTCTTGTTTCTGAAAAAAGTCTCAAAATTGAAATCTCTGTTTCTTTTAATGCAACCATAAACAGACCAAAACAAAACAAAAAGCCTGTGAAAAACAGTGAGGTGTAACATACAATTGCATCATCCATAGACTAATTAGATTTCGTTGGTCTGAAGTATAACATGAGAACTTTAAAGCATATTTATTATTATTATTATTTTTTTTAAAGCATTTTGTATTATTTTATTTTTAGCTCATGTAGCAAAGGCTCAGTGAGGCTATTGCTGATGCTTTTGTCGTCGGTCGTACATCGTTGTCACGTGCTGTAACTTTTACACATTTTCAGACCTTCTTCTTCAAATGCATGTGGATTTACGGATTTGGCCCAACTTGGCAGGAATGATCCTTTAGGGGAGTGGTTTGATTCAAGCGGTCTAATGGTACACCTGAGCCACCTAGGGCGCAGGGGCACAGGGCCCAAAAGGGCCAAAGTATGTATGTTTTTAACACATCTTCTTCATCTAGATCAGGAAATAGCTTTAGTTAAGCCACTTTGTTGTGGTAGATACCTCTATATGTGCCTGAATAATGTTCCTCATTTGAAAATGCCCAGGGGTGGCCCCGTTTGCCCCTTAAGGGGCAAAAGTTTGGGGTAGGGCCCTTGGGGAAAAACTTCACTCACATCATGGATTTAGACAAACTTGGTCGTGGAATGATCCTAAGGCGGGAGGGGATTAGAGGAGTTCCTGGAATGGTACCAGGCCCCCCTGGGGGCCCAGGGGACAGGGCCATAAGGGCCCAACTAGGTAACTTTCTAACCACAAGCCATTTGTGACCAACTTGGTGGTTGGTAGCATGTGTGAACAGGGACACTTCAATGTTATTTGGGGTCAAAGGCACTATGTTAGCGTTTAAAGGTCACTGAAGTCAAATGATAGGAATATACCTTCAAGTTTTTTCTTTGGTTCGGTATTGGACCCATTGTGACTAACTTTGATGGTAGCATGCCAATTTATAGTGACTTCAATTTTAATTGGGGTCCAGGTCACATAGGTTAGGTCAAAGGTCAAATGTTAAGATATACATGATAGCGCGTGCCTTGTTTTTATAAAAGGATGTTACAATTTGATTTAACTGGCAAATCAGTCTATATGGCATAAGGGATGCAAGTTTTCAATCTGGTTCAATTGGCTACATTTGGTGCCAGATATCAGGCTCAAGCGGCAAAACTATATGTATTAACTGATGTTTTTTTATGGGTTACCTAGGAGTTTGAAGACCTCAGGTGAGTGGTCGTGCCCGGGGCTCTTTTGTTCTTTTAGAGTAGCACATCATCTTCTTTGGCAAAATTATGTGTTTACCATTGTCCAAGCACTTGTTTTGTTTGACCTGTTTCCGTTTCCTGTGCCATGAAAACCTTATAATCTTGTGTGGGTGTCATAATAATAGAGTTCAATGACCATTGCTCCAGCGACAATTGCTCCGACAACTATTGGGTACATTAATCGTAACTTCATCCCTAAACCAGGCAAATGTCGGTCACCCTGAATTGAATTGAATTAAATTGCAATGAAAACCCCAACTCTTCATCTTCCAAGATATTATCACAGGAGCAACTGTCGCAAAAGCAAATGTCCGGTTACTCATTAACAGATCAATCCTATACAACCATGAGTAAAACTTAAAGAATGTATCATGTTTCTACGTTTTCTTTTCTTTTCTTTTCTTTCTTCATTTTCTGTCAGAACGTCCACCACCCCGGGGAGGCAAACCAGGCAAGGTACCCAAGACGCCGTTGGACAGGGTTTACCAAGAAATAGCCATACTTAAGAAACTGGATCATCCCAACATTGTCAAATTAGTGGAAGTGAGTGACAAAACAATCATATAGACTTATAGTTATCAACTTTACTGGAGAAATATCACAAACAAACATTCAAACAGACATTGTGTACTGTTTTTTTTAATTTATTTATTTTTTTGCAATGCACATGAGATTTGGTGCACACAGTGACCATCTTGGGATGAAGATGTGCAGGACGCATTTTTGGAGTGTGTTGGAAGCTGTTGCCATGGTAATGGCATAATAAGGCAATAAATCAGAGAAATATTGTGGATCAAACTACTTTATTTTATTTTTTTCAGCAATGCTCATGCAATTTGGCACACGTTAGTCTTAGGGTGAAGATGAGCAAGACAGAAATGGTGTTGTCATGGTAATGGCAGATTGTTGCAGTAGATCGGGATCCTGATGGTGCGGGGGTGTTCATCACCTTCAGTGATATTTCTTGTTTGGTAGCCCATGGTGGTCAACTACTGTAAACGCCATATATTTCGCGTCCATATATTTTCGGGAATTCGCGAGAGTATATTTTCTTGATTTTCTGGTGTTTGCATTCACTTTGTACAGAATTGTCAGGAAGTGAAAATTTTCGCATTCAGTAAGTCACGAAATTCATGAAAATAAAACCACCGGGAAATATTCAGTCTATACAGTATCATAAATAAACATTTTAATAAATTTGGCTTTTACATGTATCTCTTAGTAACAGGACCCCAAATATAAATCTGGCTTACACATGGGCCAGCTTCAGTATCCAAGGGTTCTTTCAAGTTGACTTACAGAGTGAGAAGTGTAGGTATGATAAAAGAAAAATTGCAACTTGTAAAATATGTTTCGCCTCATGAATGTTATTGAGACTTTCATTCCAGTCCTGTGTTTAAAGACTGCAAGGAGCCAAAATGAAGTTTTAATTGTTTCTTGGTGACATGTAGCGAAGTCCTCTCTGAGCCTTGTTGGGGCCCGTAGAAGATAAAAATAGAAAAGCCTGAAGTGTGATGGGGCCTATATGGAATGCTCCAAATTAAATTTCTTATAATGACAATTCATATAATGACAATTCATATTTTGCCTTGTGTTTGTTTCAATCAAATTTGGGATGAAATCATTACAAAAAAATGATACTTAATAAAATGCAAAAAAGAAAATCAATATGGTGAAACTTGGCGCAACATTATTGGCACATGCCATGTTGTGGATTAACATGGGAAAAATATTGGAATTACATTGGGTGAAAGGAATTGTATGCATTTGTAAGATTTAGATAATACTTAAAACAAAATGAAAATAAGTAACATTCTGGGTGCAAAACAAATTAAGAGGTGCTTGTACAGAACAATATAGTGTAATTTGTAATGATAGCAGGAATTTTCAAAATTAATACCTTTATTCATATTTCCCCCCAACTTTTCGCAGACTTTCACCAGTTGTGTTACCACAATGTTTCTGCTTCGTTTCAAAGTAACTTGTTATCACCTGATGTTTCCCTTTAATGCATTAAATGTGTTTGCACATTTTCTTTTGATGAATTAGGTACTTGATGATCCCTCAGCAGATAACCTTTACATGGTGTTTGAACTCGTAGAGAAGGGGTGAGTAGACATTGCGTGTTGTTCTGACTGTGGTAGTAATAATGGTAGTGGTAGTGGTAGCGTAGTAGTGGAAGAAATTGTGGTATTACAAGTAGTAGTAGTAGTGGTAGTGGTAGAAGTGGTGGTAGTAGTAGTAATAGTAGTTGTAGCAATAGTAGGAGTAGGATAGTAAGCAAATAATTACCGTTGGTGAAGGTGATGGGACGATCTATCACTTCCGAGGCGATCTGGATGTAGCTATCTTTCCGAAGTGAAGCTGAGGAAAGATAGCGTATACATTCAGATCGCCGAGGAAGTGATAGATCGTCCCATAGCCTGAAACCAAAAGGTGATTATTTGCTTTATATTCCACATCAGAAGCTATTTAATTAAACAACAAAGATGTATATTATTTTCTCTGAAAAAGACATTATTTAGGGCCCGAATATGGAATACGCGCCCGACCAACTCCTGGGTGCGCACCACCAGGGACGTTCGATGCGCGCGCGTGCGCGTTGGCGTACATGCACGTTGCGCATTGCGCTCACGAAATACGCGCCGACGCGATGGTGTTAGTACTTTTTGTATTTCGCTGATCTCTTCAGTACACACAGTCCTAACGCGTCAACTATCAATATTTTGAGTGCGTGCGAAATAAAAGTGCGTTACACTCGGACTATCAATTTACTATCTACGGAGTGTAACGAACTTTTTCTTCTCGAGTGATCTGATGGGGAAAACTACGCTTTATCATGTGATCAACTCTTGGCCAATCCTATAGCAAGATTCTTAGTATGTGGAATATAATAGTAATTATAGTTGTAGAAGTAGTTGTAGTAGTAGTCAAAGTAAAAGTACTTAGTAGTACTTATAGTAGAAGTAGTAGTAGTACAGTGTAGTAGTAATAATAGTAGTAGCAGTAGTAGTTGCAGGGGTGGTGTAATAATGGCATTGATGATAAAAATCCAATTAAATGTGTAGTCATGTAAAGTAGAAAAGTTATTTTGACATTCTTAGCAGTATAGTTTAAGTAACAAACAGTATTGCTAATAAGCAACACGATAAAAGTCACTAACAATTTGTGGTTTCATCAGGTAAAACATGTATTTTTCCAGATGATACATTTAAATTGTGATAAAACTGTAACAATGTATCATACTATAACATCACCATTATTTCAACGTCATACAGAACCCAACTGGATATCTCATTTACCTCATTTCCAGAATAATGAATGCATCTAATTCTAGGAGGTTGTGGGTAATGAGGCATTACATAAGACCCTTGTAATCACTTGAAGTCATCATTGTCTTTTTTTGTTATCTTTTTATCTAAATCACCTTGATAAAAATTGGGTTGATGGCCGGACGTGTGTTATTACAAAGAGGTGTCGGAATGACCTCGTTCAGAAGAATTCTAGGCAGCTTATTCCTGATTGGATTATTAATATGTGACTACAAATAGCGAGATGCAAGGCACTCACATCCATGACCCCCCCCCCCCCCCCTTCGATGATATCAACTGTAATCCAATATCTGACTGTATCATGAGACAGCAAGTCAACGGGGTGATTTTAAAGCGGGCCAAATTGCTTGAGAAATTGAAATAACCGTCTAGCAGGCTACTCGATATAATTAACGCCACCACGTGCGGTGTGCTGGAGAATATTGATCCGGGCTCTCTTAAAATTAACTGGCTACCCTGGCTAGGCACCACTAAAAATGATTTGATAGACTCGTGCTTCATTACTAGTATGGAAATTGAAAACATCGCAGACTTTACGACAGTCAAATGTTAATATTGCCAATTTGGGTAACAATTTCAGTCAGTAATTTTATTTATTTGTACCCAGGCTGATGAATTTGAGTTACCTAACATAAAATAGATTCTAATACTTTCTTCAAAATGGCTGCACTTGGCACACAACCCTGAACCCTCTTATCAGAGACACCAATAGCATGGAGGATCATGTACCTGTAGCTCCAATTTTTTAAAGTGGAAACATTGTTAAACAAAGCCATTAAACCTACCATACGTTGGAACACAAATATAAGCAAGAAAGGGATACTGTTTGTTGAAAATTTTACACGATCTTGAAAAAAAACAATGAAAACACTAAACCACTTGCATTTGAGTTTATATTTTTAAAGTGAAAGATAAACATACTGAACAGAGTAGGAATTAATTTTTGTTTTTTAAGGGCGATTTTTATTAGAGCCTTGGGGCTATTTTTGAATTTTGGGGGGCTATATTTCTACCACTGGGGCTATTTTTTCGTTGCACATCAGCTTTGTATAATGCAATGAAAGATTACTGATGTTTTAGTCAGTGTTTCATCCATAAAAGCAACCATTTAATTTATTTTTGTTTCAATGCCATAATAAAAAAAAAATGTGAAATTTTTCGTAGCAAATCTGAGGGCGATTCTGAAGGAAATAGTCGCCCCAAAGAATTGGGTTTTGGGAATTTTAAGGGGCGATTTGGGCTTTGCCAAGGGCTAAAGGGCTAAGGGGTTTATTTCCTATGCTGATACTGAATAAAACATTCTTTGGGATTTGGATTCTCCAACTTAATGAAAATTATCTACCAAAATTTAAATGGTGAAAGGGATTTACTTATGAATCTTTTATATATTTTGTTGCATTTATCTGCAGGGACTCACAGATCTCAATCAATAATGCAAAGCAAAATTGCACCAGACCCCCAGACCCCAACAGAAATGCAATATACATCTGATAAATATTTCCTTTAATATATTATGATTTTCACCAGGGGCATATAAAACAAGTGATTTATATCACTTGCATGGAGAAATAAGTTTGCAAGACTATTTTCTTTTTCCCCCTGTGTAATTTCAACATCACAGAGTAGCCTATATTTTAAAGTGATTTGGGAATATAAATATTCACACTTCTCTCTACGTTAAAGACATTGTCTAACATTGTGGAGGTTCATTTAAAAAAGTGGGACTACTTTGATGTCGGAGCTACATGATATTGCTTGAATGGACAAATAAACATCCAAGATTACAGTACAGAACTAAAAGTTATGCTGCCACTAGCAACATTTGTATGGTTAAAGGTAAATGACATGATTGGGGGTAGTCCTCAACTTGGGATAAAACTATTCTCGAATCAAGTAAACTATGCAAGGATTCTGCTGTGAAAATTTTGTGGTCAAATATTGATTCCTAAAAGAACTACCATCAGTATCTGTTTGTGGTAGGCAAATTTGTTGTGTAGCTTTCTGTGGAATCAGTTTCTGTCAGGGCACAAGAGTAATTCAGTACTGGTATGTTTATGCTTGATTCTCCTTAAACAAATTCAAGACAGATCCCTCCAGCCACGATTCACACTTTAGGTAGTGTATTCATTGGTATATGTCCAAACTCATTTGGTTCCCAATCATGTCAGTAACCTTTAAATATCACACATGAAGATAGCATTCAGTGGACTCTTTATTGTAACATGGTAGTCCGGGAAAATAGGTATGGTTTAACTGGTCATTCATAGATCTTTCTTGATTTAAAGCATGAAGTGATCATTTGAAGTGCAATTTTTTCAGGGTTTCATTTTTTATACCTTGTCAGACACACTTATGAAATGGAAGGGCTATGTAGCTTAGATTATCTTAAAGGCATCATTTAACCCTGAGGCTACGACATTCACTTATTCCTGTAGATCAAGTTAATGCACAATTAACGGTTCCTGTGAGCAACGGGTGAACAATATTTTCAGTTTACAAAATCTGAGATACGTGATCCTTCATGCTACTACTGTCTGTGATAAGCTCTAAAACTGAAGCCCTGAAAAAAAATTGCAGTTGTAAAATCTAAAAAGTGAAAGTCAATGAACAACCACTTCTGTTTCCCCACTTACACTGCTGTGTTACAGGATTTTTGTCCCGGAACATTTGTTCTTGTCATAATATTTATCTGTACATAGATAGCATAACTATCTGGAGTTTTGTGTTCTAAGATGTCTTTGAAATCACTATCATGTAGATCAGATATCAAAGTTTGACCATTTTTATAAGTGCGGCTTCCAAAATGTTAACCTGTTGGCTATGGGAACGGGTTATACCCTTTGTTATCTCTACGGGATTTTAAGGATCTCAGAGGCAACAGGTTGAATGGAATCTTTGATTGGAAACATTAACAAATGACATTTTTAACCCATAATTCCTCTCTCTCCAATCCCATGATTCCAGGCCCATCATGGAGGTGCCAACGGATAACCCGCTGAGTGAGATGCTGTCATGGACCTACTTTAGAGACATCATTCTAGGCATTGAATTCTGTAAGTTAATGGAATAATTGCCCCAAATCTCGTAAATTGTCACAATTTGCTACAAAACTGATACACAGTGATGCTAGTAACAGAGAACTGAGAGAACTGACTTGGGTAAACTCATCACTTGTGAGTTAAAGCCCAAGTATAGTTTTGATAAGTGGTAGAAAATGACATTCTTTGCAATTATGTTTCTTAGATACACCTATGAAAAAATGATAAAAGAAAAACAAGGGAAGAATGTAGCACAAAAAGGGTGACATTGATATTTAATGTTTTGATCATGATGACTTTATATTCAGATTTCTAATATTATAATCAACCATTTCCTTTGTCATTGCAGTGCACTATCAAAAAGTAGTTCATCGAGACATCAAACCTTCCAATTTACTTCTATGTGAAGATAATCATGTTAAGGTAGGTGAAGAAAAATGAAATGTAGCATTTAAAAAAAGTAATCATCATCATCAACATCATCATCATCACTATGATCATATTCACCATCATCACTACCACCACCATCACCCTCATCACCACCATCATCATCATCATTAGAATCATCATGATTTTCACCAGTCTTATCATTACCATCACCATCACCATCAGTCCATCACCATTATCATCATCATCACCATCGTCATCACCACCACCACCCTTTTCATCATCATATTCTTTACCTCACCATTATCACCACCACTACCATCATTACCACGATCATCATTGAAATCATCACCATCGTCATCAGTATCATCAATATCATGACACTTTTGTCACTCGCATCTTTTTTGCCAAAATAGGGCAGAATACTTGCAGTACTCTTTTATTACAAAGATGTTTATCTCCTTCATGAACACATACCCTGAAAGATCTTCACTGGTTGCCAGTTCAGTCCCGCATCTACTACTAGGCCATTCTCACCATCTCCAAAGCTCTCCATGGCATCTAACCCTAACCATACCTCTCAAAATTGCTCATACCGTACATCCCACCAAGGCATCTGTAGTCATCTTCCCAACACCTCAATCTCAATCCTGGAACAACGAAAACCTATGGTGACAGGACATTCGCTTGTGGTGGTCCTAAACTTAACCACTGTCCCAATGTCCCTGCGCTCCATGACTGATGTTGAAGTTTTTAAAGCGATGCGCCGCTCGTAATCCCTGTACGTTCAATACCATTCGCTTGCCCCTGTTGCAAGGCCATGCGCAACAACAATCTTGGAACTGCGAACAGAATTGCGGTAGAGGGTAGGGCCGTTGTCAGTTGGGTTCAGTTTGCCTTTCTTCGGGTAAATGCGTGCTGCATAGGGAAACGTACACAATATGTGCGTGCTAATTTTCCGAAAGTATGCGGGCATTCCCGAATATTACCCGAGCCGGGCCACCTCCAAAACATCACGATATGCAACTTTTCGGTCCCTTTAAGGGAGCACTGAAAACTAATATTTTTTTAATGAATATTTCATTAATTTTAAATTTTAAATGCTGTACAAGTGTACATTGTAAAGCAATTTGGGAGGGCTTGCAGTCCTGAAATGCTCTATACAAGAACAAATTATTATTATTATTATTCTTTCTCTCAGATTGCTGACTTTGGAGTGAGTGACAAGTTTGAGGGCATCGATGCCCTGCTGTCCGACACAGTGGGCACGCCAGCCTTCATGGCCCCTGAATCTCTGCGGGAGGAATCCAGCAAGTATGGGGGTAGGGCCCTGGATGTCTGGGCCATGGGAGTCACACTCTACTGCTTCCTGTATGGACAGGTACATGTATAAAAAGGATAAAATAAGGCTTCTGCCATATGATATATGTCGTCAATACCCAGATTCTAGATGTAGACGTGTTACTGGTGTCATCGACAGGCCTTCTGTTGACAAGCTTGTCCGAGGAAACAGTATTTTGACTGAAAGACAATATGTTGACAGAGATTCTATTATATTGATAAGAATATGTCCCAGAGCAAAAACCCTTTACCAAAGTAATAAATCAAGACTTAAATGGTTATCTTCGCAGGCAGTCACTTCTCAAAACAAGCATTTTTTTCTTTCCCATGCCTGCCAAAAGTTATGGAAACTGAGAACCATTGTTCTGAGTGTAATATTCACCAAAGAATCTTGGTTCCCATGAATTAATGATGTGGTTATGGTAAACTTGGCAGCCCTGGCAGTGAGCTAGGTAATTGTAAGTCCAAAACTCAAAATTCCACAAGCTGCTTTTAATGGCAATGTCAATCATCTGACAGCCTAATTATCCACCGCAGAATAGCCACAATACATGAATAGCTACTGGTTTGGTATGACTGTCTTATGAATTCAATGTAGCAATTTATCTGACCATTGTTTTGCTGACAGCTGTCGATGTTGGCTAAATATTTGAGGTGATATGTCGACAGAGAAAGTTCTACTCAACGACAGCACTAAGATGTGTGCTCTTTTTCACACTAAGAAGAAGTCTCTTTAATTGCGCCTCAGAATAGTTTAAGTGCTGGCCATGCTGCATTTGAAGAAAAACAAATATCCCATTCACAAGGCCAACACAAACACATTCTCAAAATAGATCAACTTGTAGATTCCACACTTATATCAAATTTGGCAGCGCTGGCTGCTGTCAGATGTCTAACTTATTCTTAGTAACAGGGTTTCTGCTCTTTCAGTACTTGAACATATTAGGTCTTACTTATGACTTAATTCAAACTGCAAGGAATGGGTTCAAATTTATATATGTCATTGTCTTCTCCTCCTCCATTTTGTTCCAGGTGCCATTTCGTGACAACTTTATTCTAGGTCTACACAACAAGATCAGGACACAACCTGTGACATTTCCAGAAGAGTAAGTTTGGTACTCTAATCTAATCTAATCTACTTTAATCTAATCTAATTTAATCTGATTTAATCTACTTTAATCTAATCTTTAATCTAATTTAATCTAATCTAATTTAATCTACTTTAATCTAATCTTTAATCTAATTTAGTCTAATCAATTTAATCTTATCTAATTTAATGTAACCTAATTTAATCTAATCTAATTTAATTTAATCTAATCTAATTTATTTAATCTAATCTGATCTAATTTATTTAATCTAATCTGATCAGGGTTCCCAGCCAAATTGGAAATCAGGGAAAACTTGGAAAATAATTTACAAAAGTTGGGGTTTTTGAGAAAAGTCCCTCAAATCAGTAAAAAAAAATGTTTGTCCAGTGGTCCAACTTTCTTGCCTTGCATCTATACCATGGGCACGAGGCTTGAAAGAAATAGGCCAAAATGATGATCCTGGAAGTTTAACTTCTATCAGGGAAAAATTGTGGAATTTTGTTTCCATGAAATGCCAGGAATCCTGGTCTAATATAATAAAACTTATACAAATTTAAACAACTTGGTAAAGTTTTGGACATAAAATATGATAATTTCTTTAAAAGGTGTGCTTTTTAATGGCTGAATTTGTTTGAAGGACAAATGCAAAAGATTAAATTGTGCTTTGCTTGATTTAAAAAAAATTGTTCAGTTATTGGTAAATATATTCCTGTTTGAAGGGACAATGAGAAAATTGTGTGTAATTTCACTATTTTACCTTGATCACAGACTAAGTAACAATGGAAACAACAAATTCTTTATATTTGCTATGTAATTGTTGGCGTAGGCCTATGTGGCTTGTACAAGTATAGATATCAAGTCTGTTAAATTAATGGTAAATATCCCACTCCCTGCTCTGCATAATCTTTGATGTGCAGTGCAGAAGATGCACAGCTACCCTCATTAACAAATTTGTTTTATCTTCATGGCACATAATATATACAAATATGTTTATTAGAGTACTGATTGAAATGTATAGTAGTTAAATATCGGAACTTTTCGTCATTTCCAGCATCATTGTGTCCGGATGAGGTTAAGGATTTAATACGCAGAATGTTGGAAAAGGATCCAGACAACAGGATAACATTACCAGATTTGAAGGTGAGATACACAAAACTTCTAGATGCCTATCATTCTTTCCTCTCTCTCTTACCAATCATATAATTCTTGAGTTGTTAACCCTTAACCCTAAAAATACTGGGCTATTTCTGGTCTACTTATTACCGGGGGGGGGGCATTATGGGCCCCCCCCCCCCCCGAGATCTCGGCCGCAGCAGCGCGCGATCGCCGCGAAAATTTGCACGCGCATAGAGCCGGGTGTAAACTACAAGACTGTATAGATAAAATTTTCAAAAAATTTTATTTTTATAATTTTTTAAGTAATTAATTATGCAAATAAGTGTATGAAATTAATGTTTTCACCTATATCTCACTTACAATAGCTAGTAGAATATATTTTTGGTGAAAATATTCATTTTGAACATTTCGAACAATTATCTACAACAAAAATTTGCCAAATCAGAATTAATTTCCTATGTATTTTATTGTTTTGTGAATTTCTTATGTATTCTTCTGTTTTTTCGACCTTTGTTTTTTATTATTTTTCGATGAACTTTGTCGGGGACACTTTTGCGATCATAAACAGCATTAACTTAATCCATTTCAGCGCAGTAAAAGTAAAATAATCATACATTTATGATTTTGGCTGAAAACACAATTCCATTGATTTGTACATGAAATCACGTTTTTGAGCAATTTTGGAGTTGCATGCATGTACGAAAAGTCGCGCAGCTCGTAACGGTACGTCCGATTTTTTTCGAAAATGGTCCGTTAAAATGATGCGCGATACTTGAAAGTAAAAGCCAGTGAATGGCGCGGTACTAAAATTCGCGTGGCGGTGTAATCGACGTAATTGGGTGGGGGGGACGCCATTATCCGACCCCCCCCCCCCCCCCCCGGTATTATTAGGGTTAATGTGTCCCCACCCAGAGGCCACAGTGCCTCTGTGCTAATCCTCATTGTGCCAGTTCCTTTATGCCCCTGCCAGGGTTATTTGGTGACTGTACAACAGATATGCATATTTGCATGTAAACATGACATTGGAAAAGCACTGAAAGCATAATAAGTGCAATAGCATGTCAGTGGATATGTGATAGCAATACAGTGGCAGTGCAATGCATGCATGTAAACAGGCATTTGGCAATTCAGATTTGTCTCCCATTAGGACAATAAACCTCGGAGTATGATTATCTCAGAAAAAAAAGTATTTAAGAAATTGTATTAAAAAATTGAAGTTCTGAGGGGAGCATAATCTGATTTACAACTACAATGCCACATTTTTGTACCCATAAAACACAATATTGTCAACAGCACCATGCCGATTTATGTCTGATTCAAACACATAGCTACTCTACACTGCTATGCTTAATTCAAAATAAGATCCCTATCAGTCATTTTAAATCTATCATGCTTAGATGCTTACAATCTTGTGTCCATCAAAGTGCAATATACATTAGTAATTTTTTACTTCTCCCAATCATGTCACTGCCCTTTACAAGAAAAAAAATTATTGTAATTGTGTTGTTTAATCATACAAATGTGACAAAAGTCGCAGCATAATGGGGTAATACACCATTTCTGCCTTGAAGGAATGCTGTGCAAACCACTGCTTCAGACCTTTAGTAATAGGATTATAAATACAATTGATTCAAATCCACAGAAATACTCTTCTGAAATATTCATGATATGTTGCAAGCTGAAATTTTCCTTGTACATTCTAGGCTTGAAATAATCTTTCCGAGGTGGTACTTATCAAGTTCATCAATAATGACCGTGCAAATCAAATTCCTGCCTATACTCATCCAAAGCATTTATTTTTCCCCGAGGACACTGGATTGTATTGCAGAGTGGTTTTTGTTTCTCTTTTGTTCAGTAATGCTACTAGCATTCATTATTCAAATGTGAATTCAAGCACTCTTGGATTTGGATCAAGTACAAACTACTCAGTGGTGAGATTATAACTACAAGATAGTAAATTATTAATAGCAGTTACCATGGAAAAATCCAGTGGGAGATTTTTCTAAACTGTATGCACATTTGCTTTCTACGGATAAACATGAGAAGTATCCACTTCATCAATGATGCAGGGTTCGTATTTTGTAAGCATATATGTAAAGGCATTTTTACCATTTTTGGAGAAAAGAAAATAATAAAATTTTGTTGCAATGAAAATGACTTCACTTGCTTTGTAAAGTGTGACCTAACCAAAGATGAGACTTGCAGATACATGTATATTACTTTCAGCTTTGATACACCAATCACAGTCAAACATACATATAGACACATACACTGAGGAACAGACTGACACACATTCAGACCCTAAGGAACAGACACAGACAGACAAGATACGCACACATACATAACATTGACATGTATGTGATTGCATATCTCTTGGAGCATTGACTATTAAAGGTTAGTGACATGTTTGGGAACACTTGAAAATGCCTCAAACCAAATCAGTTGAAATATATACCAACTGTACACTAGCTGGAATGGATCTCCCAGCTGGAAGGATTTGCCTCTAATTTGTTTACTTAAGGAGAATCAAGCATTAACATACTAGTATTTTAATTTTATCTGGGCCAGATAAAAATAAGATCCATAGGGAGCCACACAATACCACAAGGAATACTGACATAAGTTATTTTAGAAGGAGTCAATGTTTGACTACAAGATTTTCACAGGAGAATCCTTGCATAGATAGTTTACTTGATTCTAGAGTAGTTTCAGCCCAAGTTGAGGACTACCCCCAATCATGTCATTTACCTTTAACATTATTGTTTTTGCGCAACATCATTACATTCATATGAGGAATTTGTTAATAATGTGCGTAAGAACAGTATTGCATGTTTTGATACGGGGCACACTCAACAACATCATAAGTGATTATCATGTAAATAAAAGAATATATGGAGGTTCATGGTTTAATACATTCTGGAATTAATATTAATGTCTCATGCATAAATCTTTATAACCACAAGAACGCATACATGTACTCACTTGAGTATATTATAATTGCTAAAGAGATAAATATGATCAAACAAATTTCCTTATTGACTTTGCATCAGGTATGGTCAAATATCTGACATAGCAATGACAAATGATTGATTGTCAAGTATGCATTTGTTTCTATTATCCTTGTTGTCATAGCAACATTCGTGGGTGACTCAGAACGGGGAGGAGCCGTTACTATCGCAGGAGGAGAACTGTATCCCGGTGGAGGTGTCGCAGGATGAAGTGGATAGCTGTGTGAAATTACTACCAAAGATTGAAACCTTAGTAAGTTAGATAGAGAACCATCTTGCAAAATTTTAGTTTTAAAGAAGAAGGAATCCGGTCTACTTACATTCAGTAATAGCTGTGGCTGGTTATGAATGAAAATGTAAACGTCAGTCGGGTATCAGATTAAAAACATTTTTCTGTAACAAATAAGATCACAATTTACATTCCCAATTTCATCAATCTCATTAAGTTCAACTGAATGACTTGTGGTAACATTCATCAGACTATTGACCATTCTGGCCAGTGCTAATTGTTAAGATGGTCATAAATCAACCTTGCTTATCTGCTATTTATGCTTCACTGAACATGTTCCTCATCTATGCAAATCAATATTATTACTGTTTAAAGATAGAGTTTGGGATTTGCACGCCAGAAAACGGCAAAATGAATGCAAACAGCTCAAATCGTTCACAATGTGAAGATAAGTATAAATAAACACTTGTCATAAAACCTTTAGATTGAATATTTTGTTGAAAATCTGGACCGCTAAACTTCAAATTTTGCAAGTGATGGACACGTTCCATTGGTTCCAAAATTGTCCGATCAGCCATTAGCCGAAGGTTGCACAGAGTTTAGGCAATTAACCAATCACTGTGCTCCGCTGGTCGTGCGAACGTACACATAACCGTGATTCACAATTTGAGCAAAATTTTAACTCGCGGAAAGAACATATTCTGGTAGCATATTGTTATTACTTTTTTCTCATAAAACAACAAGTTTGTGATGTATGGATCTCAAACTTTCAACACACCATTTGTAAATACTTAACTACCGTTTGGTAATGATAATAAAGGGAAGTGATCAGGGAAAAAAATCACAATTTTCATTTCGGAGGCTACTTTTCCTGTTTTAGTGCATTCCAAATACTCTTTTGTATTGAACCCTATGGCAATTTACAGGGGCTCTTTTTCAAATTTCGAGGGCTCTTTACCATTTGGGGGGGAAATCGTCCTGCGCCCCCGTGTATTTTTTTGCCTGGAAGTGATGGTCTTGCAAATCCTGAAATCTATCTTAAAACATTAAAGAAAATCAGCCATGAAGAAATCTGAGTGATTCTGTACAAAACGTTTTGATATTTTGACTATTTTCACAACCTGATTTCATTTTCTGACCATACTTTAACTCTTCGAAAATATCTCATGGGATCATTTTATAGTACAGTAGGAAGGTGATATACACAAGTGATTGGCTAGAGTAAATTCTTCTTTTTGACTGGAATGAAGGCAAGAATGAGGCATGTCATACACGATACAGACATTATCCCATATGACATGCATTTTTTTTTGATTCATGAAGAAATGACAAACCACACAAATGATTCAGGATTTTCAATTACAGTCAAAACAGTCCTAGCAGACACCTGTACAGAAGGGACACCCTGCCTATAAAGGACACCCATCCAACTCCCCAGAGAGCATGATAACTGATAAGCATAAATCATAAAATGACATCTGTCTTCAAACCACACTTTTTCTGTTTCCCATCAATGTCCTTTCTATACAGGTTTAGCCGTACTATTAGTGCCTTCCGCTAGTGCTTTATAACAAGACTAAAGCAAATCTTTCGTCCTCATTTGTTTAGTACTGAATCACCCATATACAAGCTACCACACCATGCTTGACCCAAAAAGTTTATACAATAGACCAGTTTATTAAAATATTCAAATTTTATGCATACATTTTAAGCGAAGGTTATCCCTAACAACCTGAGTGCTTGCCCGAGGCTTGCCCGACTTAGCAACAACTGATGTATGCAAGTTGGATTCCAAGTTTTGAAATGTGTTCATTATAAACAGGTTTGTGGAATAGCTCGTTATTAGGCCCCCCAAAAAAGAAACATCCATAAATTTGAATAGATTAGTAAAGTGGTCTATTCAGAGATGTTACTTACATTTCATTTGCTGTGTTTCTTCATTTGTGTCCTTGTCTTTCCAAAATTAGATTCTTGTCAAGAACATGCTGAAGACTAGGTCTTTCCATAATCCGTACAGGAACTCATCTAGAAAAGGTCATTTTGCGTTATCCTCCCTAGGGTAAGTGTCAAGTTTAGAGTGTGTCTCAAAAAAAATTGTGCAAGTGAAAAGTGCCCTCTTTGGCAATTAGAAAATATTATTGTGACTGATGTTCACATCAATGTCAAGGGCATAGTCTAAGCATTCAAATGGTGTTTATTTCGTTCCATTTGCTCATTCAAATCTCATGATATGTTTAGTTTATAACCAAGGAAGAGTGAAATCACATTTTACAACTTTTATGAGTCAACATGGTCTAATGCTATCATTGCTGTAGTAAAAGTGGCACAATTGTGATTTTACTCTTTTGTTATTAACTGAACATATCTCAAGATTAAAACAAGCAAATTGAACAGAACAAATGACATTTGAATGCTGAGACTGTACCCTTGATGTAAGCATCACGTCACAAGAGTATTTTGTAATTGCTAAAGAGGACGCTTTTCACTTGCACAATTTTTTTTTTATACAAGCTGTGTAGTGACTTAAATTTACGGCAAGCCATCAGATCTAAACTGTCTGACTCTTATCGAAGTATGTAACTGTATGATCAAATCTAAAATCACTATTATATGTTATGTACCCAATTACATGTATGTGCGACCTAAAAAAATATTTCCTTCACTTATATAGGACCGCAAGGGGCTTACCATAATTTTAAGTCACACTTAAAATTCAAGATCAATGTGCATTCTCAATGAACCCCCCCCCCCATATCTCCAACTTATGTACATGTAATATGTTTCAGAATAGGTAGTTGCTCCATACTACTCCATCTTGAGCTTATTTCATCAACTCTTGTTATAAATTTCCTCCTCTTATGATATTTAACATCATTCAGCTGTTATATTTCCTATCATTCTCATTTCTATCATATTTCCAACAATTCATATTTTAAAATGTGCCCTACATGTCTATAAACCTCTTCGTTTGTCACTCCCTGCGGCTAAATGATCTTGTCCATCTTTTGCCATGCTCGCATGACAAAGATTTTTAGGTGTTTAGTGTGATTAGATCTTAGTGTCCAGGTTTCTGATACATGGATTATGACACTCCATACTAGGGTATTCAGTCCTTTAGTCACCAACATCCTGTGTATGCAGAAAGTTTTACAAATTCATACCAAAACAGTATGTTTTTGTAAAATTTTTCTTTGTTATATACATAATTTAAACAATGCTAGTTGGATGGAAATTCAAACTGTTCTTGTTTAAACCTGCAGAAATTATCTGTTTTTACATGAAAGTGGGAATAAATGTATAAAATATGATGTAATAATAATAATACAGTATAATAATATGATATAATGTAGTGTGATATAATTTAATATATGTAAAAGCAATGTCAGTAATATGGGACTGATTGTTTATTTCAGAATGATAGTGAAAATTGCAGAACTGTGATCTTTTAGGTTAAGTAGTACATCAGCTGTACTGATTAATAGCATACAATTCTCACACTGTGAGTGTTAACAGGTTCCTTTGATCAAAGTTTGTGTGATAATGATACCAAAACTTAATTTTAAAGAGGTCTGATGTCTGTCTCCACCAGTCTGTAATAACATAGGCAGATTCTAATTTCATGTTCAAATTGTTGTCACTTAATCACCCTGTAGTTCAAGTACTGACAGCAAACCCGAAGCGACAGTCAAATGATGGCAGCCCCCAGAGTGCCTTCAGGTACAGAGCCGAGCAAAGGAGTGCAACGTGCCATCCAGCATCTTCACAACTCTGTGGTGTGTGCAGCAATTAGAGGCTGCATGCCAGTTCCAGTCAGCATTAACTCTTACATTGCCGAAGGTGAAGATATGGACCATGTAATACACACAACGTCCATTGAGCTGTATATTCTCTGGCACTTTAAGAGTTAAGTCAACATGGAGTCTACTTACGACGGCAGAATCTTAACTCATTCTCTCCCCCGATGGTTTCACGAGGAGGAAATGACTTAACAATGTTTTGGATTTTTTTCCCCCCATCAGCTTGTCGCTGATATATTGCCTTTTGTATTTAAAGTGTACTAAAATTAACTCAGAATAGAAAATGGATGTGCATCGCTGCGATTGTTAAGGCATTGGAAGTTGTGTCAGGTTTTTTGAGCAACGGCGATGTAAAATTCAATGGCAGCTAGTTTCTTCGTGAGAGAGAGAGCATTCCATACAAAGTGTACATTCTGGAGTGGAAGAAATGTGGACAAAATGGAATAACTTTTTGAGCCAAACAGTTTCACAACTCAGAGTGAGTCAGGTAATACGTACAAACTTTGTGAGGTTTTTTAAAGGGATAATTCGAGTTTCAGAACTTAACTTATGTCACAGCATGCTAGCCTTTCAAGAGTAATATTAAATATATGTCGCTGATATGTTGTAATGTATTCAGGTGTAATACAGGGAATCATTGATATACACAGTAACTCTCAAGGATGGATAGATAAATTCCATCATTGTCATTTTATGTGAATCATTAACCGGTTACTGACCCTATAATTCATGCAAGTCATCTCAATGTCGATTACTGACGTTATCTGTGTATTGGCTGCATTCTTTGCATGTTTTTCTCTCTGTTGCTCTTTGTATCCCTATTCAAGTGCTGCAATATGTACAATGTGTTATGACTTAACTTAATTTCAGATATATGTAATCTTAAATGTAACATCCTATTTCAAAGAATAAAATAATTTAACATATGTGTTAAAAAAATAACAACTGTACAAGGTTTAAAATAAATTATAGATGTAGTACAAAAGTCTTTCCTTTGATTTTGTATTTCTGCTAAAACATCCATCCATTAAGAATAAATGACATAATTTAATATGGTATACCTCAAAATAGGCCTTTCCCTCGTTTTTGATCATGAAGTTAATGTTCAATTTTCGCATGCATGCTGCAAAGTTTGACAGCAGCTACCCCAATTCTAAAGCATTATTGATATGATATTCCTGAATGTACTTAACCCGTTGGAGACTAAGTATGAGTGAACTTGTGTTGGGGTCTATGGAAAATGCGTGTTATAGTGAAATCAAATCGTCTCCAACAGGTTAAAATGGTGGCATTATGTAGACAGATTTTAACTATTCTTTTCGGCAATCTTAGAATTTTTTCTGTGTATTCCCCATGTTTCCATTTTCTTTGGGGTTACTACTCCAAACACTACTTATAAATATTTCTAGCTTTCCATCCTAATTTGGTGATTGAATCCTAACTTTTCTTTTCACTCCTACTTTTTTTGGAGAATTTTGCTCCTAAGTTTCTCCTACTTTTTTTCAACCAAACAGAGTTAAAGGCCTGCAATGGGTTTCTAGTTCAGAATAGGGTTAGGGTTAGTATTATGGGTTGGGTTAGCGTGAGGGTTGAGGTCAGGTTTGGTGTATAAAATAGTCGCCAGAGCAAATGTCACTCATGAAACAAGAGAAATAGGTCATTGTGTCAGAAAAAGGAATCATTCATTGTTTGACCTGCAAGATGAAATCCCCTCAATATGGATGTGGCAATCATTTCATCATGTGCATTACATGTATACTGGTATTTATAATTCAGATAATAGGCTGACATCATTGTTACTCCGCAGTACAATTAATGTGGTGTATTATGCTTGTGCAGGATTCAAACAGTGTCATCTTCATGACTGCATACATATATTATATCATGTTATGTTTTTCTCATCTCACCTGCCTTCCAACCCAACTGAAATTGTATAAAGATGGCCATCCTTAAATTACATTTATCCCACCATCTTTTCAAACCATTAAAAAAAAATTATGATGGCCACATTTAAATTGTATATCTTCCCACCTCCCTTCCAAACCATCTAGACAATGTATTTGTCAGCCATTTTTTAAATATTTACAATTTTATTATATGCTGTGACATCGTTTATATTTATTCATTACAAGCTGACTCTGCCAATTGTTTTTTTGTCATTGTTTGTGGTTTATTCAGATTTTTCAATTTTCAGGAATTTTATGCTGCAATTGCTGATACAAGGTATTTATCTGACCAAAAATGTAAAGAAAAAAATGCAAATTTGCTTTGGTATGATTCATGTATTGCATCAAATATCCAGTTTCAGATGAGAATCATTTGATAAGACAATATGCTGCAAATGATCATTATCAAAATGAAATGTACATTTTGAAAGCTTTTGCATATTGGGCAGGATGCTCTTGCAGGTATTTTAAGGGGATGGACCTTTATTCTATTGCATTGACTGTGGATGGTATAAATACAATGACCATATTTGACATATACCTAAAACAAATCACTTTGATGCTAAGACCCCCAGTCCTTTGCAAAAGAGAGTATGATTCTTTTTTTTGTGGTAATTTGTGGTCATATCAGTAGTAAATACAGCTGATATGCCTATCATTCTAAGTAAATGGACACAGTAATTGGGTAATGCTGAAGTAATGACCTTAAAATTGATAGTAAATTACAAAATAGCAAATATTAAAATGTCTAAAATCAGTCTTTAACTAAATAATACCATTACCAAGCATGAGAGTAGCTTTAACCCTATAGTTAACTGGGGGGGGTCAATTTGAACCCCCCCCCCCTCGACGAATTTCGCGACCATGCCGCCGCGCAAAATTTTTTTGATCACGTCGCTCGCTGACTTTTTACTTTCAAGTCTTGCGCATCTTTTGAGACCATTTTCGCGAAAATCGGACGTACCGTTACGACGCTGCGCGAAATTTTGTACATGCATGTCAACCCAAAAATCGCTCAAAAACATGATTTTGTGTACAAAATCAATGGAAATTGTGTTTTCAGCCAAAAATCAAAAATGTATGATTATTTTTGCTTTTACTGGTTGAAATGAATTAATTTTATGCTGTTTATGATTGCAAAAGTGTCTCCAACAAATTTCATCGAAAAAACAATCGAAAACAAAAGGTTGAAAAAACAAAGAAATACATAAGAAATTCACAAAACAA
>JZLH01S0143812.1:2437-12895 GCA_001188425.1 Eucidaris tribuloides | reverse complement strand
CACACACACACACACACACACACACACACACACACACACACACACACACACACATATATATATATATATATATATATATATAATGGCGGTGAACAGCGCACGGTAGAAACATTGGTATGCCAATCTCTCACTACAGCTAGGCTACATAAATGCTTTATTAATATTAATTAGTAAGTAGCCTGCTAGACTTTATTCACTATCCATAGCCATTGTCTAATGCTATTGTGTGGGGACTAGACACACACCCTCACACACACCATTCGATTTCTGTACAGTTTAAATTTTGTACAGGGGGTTGGATATTGAACAAAATCTGAACCCTAACTTTTTTAGAAAGCATGAATTACATAAAACTGATTATTGATATCGTCTTCAAACCACCTCAAACAAAAATGTTCACTATTCTGCTGTAACTATACTCAATGCCAGTATAATCTGTTGTACAGTTTTTGTGTTATTAATTTTTAAAATTACCAAATATTATTTTTTAACACCTAGTGTATACATTCATTTATTGACCCGGGTCAAGTATGGTTAAAATTGACCCTTTTCCGGGTGTGCCCCCAACGGATTTCTTTTCCGAGTCAGTCTGATCCGGGATTTTTAAGAGTGCAGCACCAATATTGGTTCTTATCCGAGTCATTTTGATGAAGGAGAAGTTCCTATGAGCACCACTTTGTCCAAAATGGTGCCGACAAGGACCTCTTGTTGGTCCAAAAGGTGCTCATTATAGTTCTGCTAAAATTGCTCTGATATTGTGACAAAAAATGGATCTAGTTATTATGGTGCCGGAGGGGGGAGGATCTACAGTACTAAGAGTTTGTGTTTGTTGATCCAAAATTGACCCTTTTCCGGGTGTGCCCCCAACAGATCCTTTCTCCGGGTCAGACTGACCCGGAATTTTTAAGAGTGTGCTATTCTGACAAAGTTTCATTTCATTTCATTTATTGGTTTCTGCAACTTTTTCATGAATCAACACTTTACAAAGAAAATACATGTGCAAAATATAATGAAACTATTTGTACATTTTAAATTCGTAATAAATTAAATTATACAATTATGAATTATTGTAGTGTACTACGAATTATCATGAACAATGAGGAATATAAATAATGAGCAATATAAATTGTATTTTCTTTTACGGAATTTTTAAGGCGGTTGCAGGGGTTGACACAAAAAGCAAAGCTTTGAAACATGACAACCCTGTAAAAATTCTCTGATATTTTTTTTTACACTCTTATCGCAATAGTACAAACGTGCAAATTTGTGGGGGGGGGGGGTGGGGTGGGAATTGGACGGTGGGTGCTTGGCCCTTAAAATGTGTTTAAAATCTTAATATCAAGTTACGATTGGCAATGTATAAAATGTAGACATAATTACTGATTATGCAATGTAAAGGAAATATGTTCAATTCGTTATATATTGATTTAATAGCATTATTTTTAGTTTTCGTTAAAAAGAAGTCAGAAATTTTGTTTGTTTGAGGAAATCCGGTACTGTGTTCCATATGTTAGGTCCGTGGTGTTTGTGTGCTAATAATAACCTAGGATTATCTTAGTGAATATTGTTGCATGTACGTGTTGGGTATGAATGTAGTATATGAAAGTTAAGAACCTCTTGCGAACACTTTTTCTTACAGTATTCAAGGGGCGTGCAATTTTTGTTAAAGAAAAATGAAACCCAGATATCTACTTGCATTCAGAGAAAAAAAATAACAATACGAGAAAGAAAATTGTGAAAGTTTGAGCAAATTTGACTGAACTGTTCAAGAGTTATAAATGTTCAACGTTCACTTAATCCTTATTATGGAGGATTGTTAAATTGGTAACTCTACCACTTTTTTGAGATGAAAGTGTGAATAACTCCCTATTGGTTGTATACACAAATTTTCACAAATTTACATTTTCTTTCTGAAATTAATGTCAATTGAGAAGGTAATCAAATTCTTAAAAAAAAACATGTAAAATCATTTTTTTTTGCTGGGACATACTTGTATATAAAAGACGCAAGAGGCAATCAAATTTCGGTTTTTTTTCATCTCAAAAAGTGATAGAGTTAGAAATTAAGGATCCTCCATAATGACGATTAAATTAACTTTAAACATCTTGAACGATTCAACCAAATTTGTTCAAACTTTCACTGTTTTCTTTTATTGTTCTTTTTTGATAATGCAGGAAGATGTTTGGGTTTCATTCCACTTTAATTTTTTAAACACAATGTCATTGGGACTTGTTTACTAAACTGAGACAGATGGTAGCGACGTGAGAAACAACTGTCCTCGGAAAGCGTGAACATTTAAGAACAACAACTAATAGGCCCATACAAATTGCACACCGTGTTAAATGGTTAAAGAAAGCAAAAAAAAAACAAAAAAAAAACAAGACAATAGAACATTTAATTGAGAACAATACGTCGAACACAAACAGTGGCGAAAGTATTGACGGTAAAGGACGCAGAAACAACGAGTGCACAATACAGATAGTGAAAGATTGATATATTACAAGGTTGCTACTGATATTTCATAAAGGTTGACACCTGGTAAATTAGTTTTATTATTTCTAATATCATGATTAATTGTTCAGATTTCATCACAACAAAATATTTGACACGCCATATCTTCCTCGGATACTGTCTGCAATTGCAGAAGATTACAAGATTTGCACACAAAAAAATAAACATATAACTGACAAAAATGACACAAAATCATGCCAAAAAAAGATGCCAACCTGCAACTCTAAAAAAATCGTACTTTACATGCCCCAAAATTGTATTTTCCAAAAAACAAACAAACGTATTTTGATATACAGTGTGTCCTCTCAAAAATGGTCCAATTGGAAATTATTTTTTCAATATATGAAAATCATATACAATTTAGTCAAGTTTAGGCATTACGGTCATGAAGCTAAAAGACCATACTTTCCAGTGCAATGTATTTCATTTCATTGTTGAGATATATGAAAAGATATATTGAATTTTCTGCAATGACGCAAAATCGCGTTTGTCCCAGTATACCCTATGCGCTTTACATACATGCATGTTCTGCATATCTTTTAACAAAGAAACACACTGAGAGTGTGAAAAGTATTGTGTACTCGATCAATTTAGCTGAAAGAACTGATTTTTCAGGATGTTGATTTCTGATTACCTATCATATGTATTTACAGAGGGGGTACATAACTTTGACAAAAGGCTTAAAATGAATGAGATGTGTAGATCATTATATGTTAGTGTGAATGCAATTTTGGTAAACAGAAGACATGAACATGTGCAATGTTATTTGAATACTGAGTAACGGTTATTTGTATTTTTTTTTTAAAATTTAATAGATTATCATAAAAAAAACATATTGAATATCAAAATGCATTTGTTATTTTGTAAATCACTTTTTATGTGTTCTGTAACAGTACCACCAATTCAGTTGTCATTATGACCAATACACAAACGTGGGACAAACGTTATTATACCTGACTGCACAAAAGTAATCATAACTTTGGATTTATAAAAGAAAATTAAATAGGATTAACTTTATCAGAAAGAAAATTTATTCTGTTTTAAAGCACAAGTTTAGTTTGGGCGATTTTTTTTCATTTGAAAGCTTTATGCCCAAAGGTCATATCACTCTAATAACAGATTCTGAATGTCTTTAGTTTTTTAAATTAATTAATGAAAAATCTCGGGGGGGGGTGGGGACCGCGAGATTAATTAATAGCATTAATATAACATCCAAACGGTTAATAAGGTGTTAAGGCTATCTGATTTATACCTCATCAGAAAGATTAGAGTCTGATCTTTCTGATGAGGTATACTTCAGATAACCTTAACACATTATTAACCGTTTGGATGCCATTAATTAATAAAAAAAAACTAAAGACATTCAGAATCTGTTATTGGCGTGATATGACCTTTGGGCATTAAGATTTCAAATTACAAAAATAGCCAAAATTAAACTTTCGCCCTAATATGATATAATATATATACCCTCGCTACTCAAAAGTACTGCAACATACATTGTGACGCATGCATTTTGAGTTGAAGGGGTCTTTCTATAATGACGTCCTATTGGAAAATAAAAAAATTATTTGAAAAGAAATCAATCAATACTCTTTCTCATATCTTCTCCAAGGCGGAGAGATAATCAAATGCAGGCACACGCACGCATAGCGGATGATCTGAAACATAAAATTTAACAATTTTTCGTCTTCCTATAGGGGTGGGGTTTTAATTCACACTAACATCGTAATTCAGTTACATATTTCTCGTGAAACGGTTGGCTCGTTCATTTATCTCATTCTTGTTTGTTCTTCATCTTTGCTTGATCTCGTCATTTATCCATACGCTTGTAATATGTGTATTTTGCCTGTTAAATACGCTCATAGGGCTTTATAATTGGAATGTTTTGTCCATTATTCATGAGCCCGTCTTGTACTTCTGAGATAATTTCTCATTTCTTTCATCTTACCACCAATGAAGATTCACTCCTGCACTATCATATTATAAAATCTCATTAAAGACACGGTCAATGATTGGCGCACCGAAACATAAGTTCCTCAAAATCACCTCTTCATGACAGGCCCTCATTTCACTGACACATCTTCATCTTGCGTTGTCTCACACTCACAGGTCCTCTGCAATCCAGATTGACTTCTGTTGATGCCTATTGGTATGTACATCGCCAAATTACTAAATATTTTCTGAAAATATGCATCATTTATTTATAAACATTTCTTAAACATTTTTCTGCACCCTGCTAAGCCCCACCTCTAAAAAGTCCATCAGATCATCTTTATTCATATTCTTCATGTGAAATCATCTCTCTTGAGCTAAACAAAAGACAAAGTTATTCGCCTTCACATTTTTGTTATTACTACGTACACCCGCCTGCAACAACGCTGTATTTTTTATGCAAATGTTTCTTTCTAGCATAGCAATGACTATTATGATTTAAAGGCTGTCAGAGGGGGTATTGTGTGAAAATGTGATGCTGATGTTGGCAGGTATGCATGGTAATATCTAAGAATGTGAAGGCACATAACTATATTATTTAGCGCAAGGGTTACAGGATGAAATTTTGAAGGGTGGGGGCTCAGCAGGGTGCAGAAAATGTTTTGAATTTTTGTTTACAGACATATGACGCGTATGCGAAATATTTAGTGTTTTGGTGATGTACATGCCAATATGAACAGAAGTCAACATACATTTGGATTGCAGGGGACCTTTAAAGTGATAGGCTAACATTGTGGAGCTTCAATTTAAAAAAAAAAATTGTCAAACTTTGATATCTGAGCTACATAGTAGTGTTCAAATGGACAAATAAACACCCTAGAATACAAAAGTTTGGAAAGTTATGCTGCCAGTGGCAATGTTTGCATGAACAAACAATTTCTACTCCGGTTGATGATAAAATAGCCTAGATCTGCACACAGTAAGTCTATGGGAGGAAATGGGCAGGTGAATCCGGTCAATTTGAACGATTGTAGATTTTCACTTTTTTTAAGCACTATATTTTAAAATACAGTTTTCGGGGCTTCATTTTTAGACCTTATCAAAGACACTTGCAAGTTGCAACGTGGAGGATTATGTAGCTCACAATTTTTTTTAACTGTGGTAAATGTTAGCCAGTGGCTTTAATGATCATTTCTAACTTTTCGCGAGTTATTATAAGCGTGTGCCCGTATGAAACAGAACATCTCGATTACATGGGTGGCTAGCGCTAATCGCGATTTTTTTTCTCGGCAAACCTGAAGGACACCGTGGGACGGATACCGGAAACATCTGCCGTATTTTTTTTTCCAGTAAGTGAACACGAACGCGATCCGACTGATTACAACAAACCCAAACACCTGGCCCTTAAAAAGAGTTGGAGAGAGCGGAAATTGGCCATTCTCGTCGCAAACTTCAAACGACGAAGAAGGACCATTTTTTTATTCCGCAATTTACTTTGAAGGCTGTAAAGAGAGAAGGAGGATGAAGATCCTGATAGCATTAGCTACGCTGGTGCTTCTAGCTACTGGGGCGCAGGCAAATCTATATTCTGCAGGAAGTAAGCCTTCATATTTTACAATTTCATTCAATTTAAGAGAAATATACTTTTTAGGAACTTAATATTACTGCGCATTGATACCGGAAGGCATTTTAGTAATATGTACTGTACGTTCAATAATCAGTCCAATATTGGGGAAAACTGTTTAAATTTTGTTTGTTCACTTTCAAAATTGAAAAAAAAAGATTGGTGCATAATACATGAATATAATACAAATATCTAATAATATAATACATAAATAATACATAAATCAGGGATTTGAGGGTTTCAAAGTTATATAGGGCGTTTTTGAAAATGTTCATTTAAAGGCCCAAAAGCAATGAAAAGAAGTATTCGGGGTATCCAAAACTGATAAATGGCTGTAGAGAACATTCTCTTCGCGAACCAACCATGCCAACTAACTACTAACCATATCAAATAAGGACGGTAAGAGAGAGTAAAGGTACTGTCACACTGTGCCGTCTAACGATTCCGTCTGAAAAACGAACGCGTACGTTTATTAAACGTTTATTGGACTTTTTAATTCGTTTTTCAACTGGATTACAAACGTATCTCGACGTTGACAGACGGTGCTTTTCTGTTCTGTTTCAATCTATTGTATTCCATTTGCCAACGTCTGACACCGTCTGAGGTAAATATTTTAGACGGGGGCAAACGGAATCGTTAGACGGCACAGTGTGACAGTAGCTTAAAACTTTGTTTGAAGGATTTTTTTTTTAAAGAAGGACATTTGTCGAGAATTATCTTTATATATAGTTTGCGAGTTTATTCTGAAGCATATTATTTACAGTAAGTTTGATCTACAGAATGTTGTACCGCTTAAGACGGTCTAAATTGTTTTTAAATATAATAAAATGTATAGAATACATTCTGAATGCATACTAAAATATGAATTCGATTCCCGTAACGTATGAAAGAAATCTCGTTTAAGATAAATTATCAAGAGAAGCAAATTATTTTGTTCGCAAATTACATTATGTGGGTTGTGACAGTACAAAATGAAAAAGACCTTTAAGCTTCTGCAAACTATTAGAAAAGGGTTTTATATTTGTATCTCTTTTGCATGCCTAAAATTCAAAATGTGTAAATACACTGGTATATAGAAGAAAATACCATTTAAGAACCTTTGGTAAAGTAGAGGAGCTGAAAACTCAGTTTTAGAGGAATAATAGTGACCGTTGAATTGTAGTCTCTCACGAAACAAAACCTCTACTGTTCTACTTGTCTTTTTCAGACCCTTATAATGCATGTGTTTTCATTATGTGCATGATATGGGAAATTTATTTACAATTCACACGTGTAAGGTATTTGCATTTATGAACATGACAAATTTGATGTACAAAGCTCAAACGGATTGTTATTCACAGGCCTACTGTTCAATGGATTTAGATGAGTCTAGCTGAAAGCATGGAGGTAGAAAGAGACCTCCATGGTGTCAGTTACTTTTAGCTGCATTTTCATGTAATTAGACTAATTACTCATCTTCAGATTTTTCAGACATAGGCCCCCTATCCTTCATGAATAGTCTCAGGGAGATGAATAGCCATAAATAGCCATGAGAGATTTTCATTGATGTTTGCCAATGAAATTCACTACCTTTAAGTGTTTCTCTTTTCACATAAACGAAAACAAATCACTACTCCGCTGTTTAGTATTTCAAAGTCTCCATTTTTGTCTCCATTGCAGACCTCCTATTCATTTTAAACTCTTTTCACGTACATAAAATAATGTACCATTAATTTTGTTTAATTCCCGAGTATCTATACTCAGTGACAGAGTCCTACAGACACGTGACAGTTTTTTTTTTTTTGCGTTGAATAATGAGATACTGTATATTGCAAGTTATCTTTTCAAATACGAAATAGATACACCAACAGCTGTCACATTTGATATCCAAACATGTTAAAATAATGGTTGGTCTATTGTAAATTTACTTAAATATACGATGAATGCAGATTCAAATGTTAATAATTGGCTCTATTATACAAACCTGCGAAAATATGAGTTGCTCTAAATCCTTATGACTGATATGACCAATGTGACTTTATTTAAACTTTCACGCATAGACCCTATCATCGTTTACTTCTAGAAATTACATCTCAAAAATGAACTTTGTATATGACCAAAAACTTGGTAGTATACATGCATTTCCGTAATAATGGGAATTCATGCACAAATTTGTATGTTATGATAGTGTGGTCACATCACCGGCATGACCAAAATCTACTCCAGAACTGTAAAAGGAGTCTTGATCTTCGTCAAGTTATACGGCTCCGATAAAATGAAGTCTTTTAAACTCACATAGTGGAATAAGCTCACAGGTGGTCATTTTAGTATTCCCTATGCAATCTGTTAATTATCACATAACCTACTAGATATTTTCTGTTCATATCTCTAATGCGAGAAACGTTGTGGTAGTTGCATTATGAAATATTGCGATTCGGTTATGCTATGGGAGTGTACGGTATATATAATCGTCATCCATTCAGTACAAGCAACCGTCACATGTTTGACCTTTGTGTATAGTTATTGTTGCATACGTACATAATTAAGTTATTTTATTCCATCTATCAAATCTTGGTTTCTTTTTGTAATTATTTTTTTTTTGAAGACTTGCAATTTTAACCGAAAAGAGTTAACTGTTTAATTCATGTTCCGTATAGCTCATCGGTTAACGAACTTAAAGAAATATGGAAATGTAAATTGCTCTTAATTTTGAGTCTCATCGGTATGACCAATGTGAACTTATTTGAACTTACCGCATAGATTCTTAATTTGTATGTGACCAAATATATGATATCATACATTTTCCGTACACCCTGAGAATTCGTGCACAAATTTGCATGCTTATGGCTGCACGGCCCTACCCCCTGCATGACTAAAAAAAAACTCCTGGAACTGTACAACACTTTTTAATCTTACAGACAGTCAAGGTACGTTTTCGATAAGATGAAAGTAATTTAAACTCATACACTGAATAAGCTCACAGTGGTCATTTTTTTCCATATGTTTATACGTTGTTCCCGACACAATTTGCTTATCGAATGATGTGGAATCCCCCCATGTTTAGGGCTTGTATCACAAAACCTACAAGATATCCGTCCATTTCTTTTATGTGAGAAACATTATGGTAATTGGAAGTTTACCCGCCATATTTTTTTTATCAATCCCTCGCAATTTTGTCTCGACAATATTTTCCTCAGTCGTGCTAAAAGTATGTGTGTATGGGCAAATTGCATTACGAATTATTACGATTGGGTTATGGCAGGGTATAATGTTATAATCGTCATCCATTCAGTGGAAGCTATAACCTACCATGTTTGGCTTGTTTATAGTTATTCAAGTTATTCGATTCCATCTATGATATCTTGCTTCTTCGTCGTTATTCTATTTATTCCGAAGACTTGCCACTTTAACCGAACAGTGTAGTTGGTTGATTCATGTTACGCAAAGCGTATCGGTCAATAAACTCTTTATAAAAAAAAATTCCAAACCAAATGCCAAGCACATTAAAGCTATTACCGCCACAGTGACTGCTCTGCATACTGTATACTTATGAATGTCGTGGAGAATAATGCGGATTGTCTTTTGTTCAGCCCCACTTGAATACTTAAGGTTGCTAGTCTTCAACATCTCGAAGTATCAATACTTGCAGTGTATGATGTTGCGAAACATTAATGCTACGTAAAGGTCATCTGTCAGGAAGGGTTCAAATAATACAAAAGAGCACGGTCTCGACTCGGTTATGCTTTGGCATGCAGGGTTTAACTTTTCTCTGTGTGTGTGTGTTACATGTAGCAAATATGTTCACATCTATATACAACGTAACCTAACCCATTCTTAAATATATTTTTGTCTTGAATAGTAGTTGTTTTCTACACGTACATACATATTTCTCTGTTCAATTTTATTCTTTTGAAGATATGCAACTTTAACTGGACATAGATAATTGTTTAATTCTCATGCTATTGGTCAATAATCATTTTAAAATACGAAAACCAATCACAAATACGTATAAGAGTTATCGTCCGCCACAATGACTGTTCTACTTTGTTAACGCTTCATTCCACTCGAATACTTGTAGTTACTTGTGGTTACTATTCTCTAATATCTCAAAATTGCTAATACTCTATTGTGTTTGTGTAGTAATTGATGCTACGTATCAAGGGTGCTAATCGTTATTTGTGAAAGAGACTTGCTCTGCACATATTCTGATGTGAAAGGAGTGACTTGTTAAAAGAACGTAATTGTTTCGTTGTCAATACTCCAGCAAAATAATTTCACTGCTCAAACTCTGAAATTACAATACCTTAATGCCTAAAGTTGTTAACGCCTCCAAATCTCTACTTGTACACCCAAAGCTGCGTGACCGCCGTCAACAATTGCGTAATACTGCAGTCGTGGTTATCATTATGCTC
>JZLH01S0143798.1:45663-55760 GCA_001188425.1 Eucidaris tribuloides | reverse complement strand
GTACTATCTGCCAGCAATTCTGAATATCCCTCGCTGGCTATGGGGATGATTCGGGACACTTTCAGTTCGTTTTCTGAGTTTTATACTGAACATTTCTTGTCTCAAATCTAATGGCATTTCCCCAAGTTCTACCTGTAAGGTTCTAAGAGAGGTACCCCTCTTAGCACCTGCGCAAACCACAAAGGCCTAAATGGGATTTGATGTAATCTAAAAATTGTGTTCAAGTTGATAGAATTATCAATGGTCCAATTAAACTCGCAATTATTTAGTAGGCTGACACCTGCTTCAGACTCGAGAGAATTTGAAACACAATTGTTTTCGTTCTTGCAGACAGTCACAAAATAAACCATTTGTCATCATTTTGACATTTTCCTACAGTAAACTGCTAAGAAGAGACAAAGAAAAACAGTTCAAGTAAGTAAATTTGACGTTTGCTTCTCATTGGTCGCAGAAAAACGAGTTTGTACGAGTCGTGAATGAACACTTGTACTGTACCATATGTGGGACTAAGGCACAAAACCGTTGCTTCGCGGTGTGGCCAGCTCAGTCCCATGCGTTTCAGTTGGTGTGTGTAGTCTGGTGTGCATCATCATCTGTACAAATGATGATGCACACTAGATTACACACACAAAGATCTATGTCTGATCAAGTGTCCTAATTCTGCGCGGGTCTTTATGTCTGTGCACCAAAAATTCACATTCAAAATATTAATTCATCATTCAATTAATCCAAATGTATGAAATATTGATGGTAATTTTGTGAAACTGAAGTGAAAGAATCATTCATGCATCATGGACGGTTTGTTTTTGTTTTCCAAAGATATGCGAGTAGATAGTGTCCACAATTCCAAATTCAAAATTTGTTGATTGTGCTACCGTCAGTGTTGTGCCAAGGCAACAAGTTCCGAGCAGTGTTGTAGTCAAGACCAGGTCATCCGAGACCAAGACCAAGACCAAGACCAGACACACCGAGACCAAGATCAAGACCAAGAAAAAGAGGTCCGAGACCAAGACCAGAAGTCCGAGACCAAGACCAGCACTTTCCGAGACCAAGACCAAGACCAAGACCAGCGTTTCAATTGACACTAATATGTGCATGTTTTAAGGATAACGAACTTTGTTACTCAACATTAACTGCCTACTGCTTACACATTGCAATCAGTCTGTAATAGGATTTTTAAAGATTTAATAAAATTAACAGTTAATGAAGAACTTTAAAAACTATATTTTCATTGTTTCATTTGTCACTTACATGTAAAATGCCTCCCAAAGTTTAACGCAAAATAGGCCTACAATGAGTCAATATCATATGATAGCTACAAATTACACAAACGATTGAGAAACAATTTTAAATTGAAAAGAATACTTTTTTCCCATGAGCACATTTGCCTGTGCTACTGAAATACACATCAGATAAAGAAAATGAAGTGTTGTTAATAATCTTATTTCTTTCATTCGTTAATGGTTTTTCTTCATTCATTCTTGATTTTCTTGTTATTTTCTTACATTTCTAAATCTTTCTTCCTTTTTCTCACTTTTTTCATTCACTCTTTTTGGTGATCCGCGTAACCGCAGATCACCATAGAGTTTGTACGATTTTTTTTTCTTACTTTGTTTGTTTATTTGTGTTTCTTTCTGGTCACTTTTTGTTCCGACGATAACTGAAGAACGATAGTGTTAATAATCTTGTAACTTAACATAGTTATGTCCCATGTGAATACCTCGGCATGGTAATCATGTTAATGTCTGATAGCCGATGGGGCGTAGATAACTTTTCAGCCATCACTTTCCATGCTAATCTGATGTGATGTCATCTATGACGGCACAAAGAAAAATCGCATTTCGCGCATATCTCCTGACTGGAGTCGAATGTGATAACCAAACTTGGTACACAGTTACTTGAGGTGAAAGGTCATCACTTGTGTTTACCATGACCGCACGCACGTCACGACGATCGCGTACGCGCACGTTGAATTTCAGATTAATATTGGAGAGAGAATTTAAGGTGAAAAGGGACAGTTTCGAGCAAGCATTGATGCGTTGTATAATGTTGTTCGGAACATGCCCTGGAAATCTAATGATCGGTGCGGTTACGCGGATCACCAATTCGTCTTAGTGACGAATTAAAGTCTAGTTATTTCTTTTTTCTGTTTTATTGCTTTCTATTTGTATTTCTTTCATGCAGTCTTTTTTATTTCATTCTAACCTTTTCTCTTTCTTTCTTCCTTTATTTGTTAAAGACGCTATATAACACTGTGGAAGACCCGTTAAAAAAAAATGTTTGTTACCTTACATATCTGACAGTGATTGAACGGACAAATAAACACCATAGAACACAAAAGTTCGGACAGTTATGCTGTCACTAGTAAAATATGTGCAGATACAAATTGGCACATTAATTATTCTCAGCCAATAGGAAATTCTGCAACACAACAGTCTATGGGGGGAAACTGGAATGGTCTCTCAATGATTTTTACTTTTTCAAAGCACTTAATTATTGCTTTAAACTGCAATTTCTTGAGGGCTTGATTTTTAGACCATATCAGAGACACTGGTAGCATGGGGAATCATGTAGCTCAGATTTGTTGACTCGAAACATTGTTATACAATGTCTTTAATCTTTTGATTCTTTATTATTTTATTGGGGAATAATAATTCTTTATTATTTTAGCATGGGGAATCATGTAGCTCAGATTTGTTGACTCGAAACATTGTTACACAATGCCTTTAGTCTTTTGATTCTTTATTAGTTTTTTCTTTATTTCTGCCTCTTTCCCATATTTTCTTTCTTTCCCTTCTCCTTTTCTTAACTTCATCCTTTCCTTTTCTCTCTTCTTGCTTATTTTTTCTATCTTTACCTTTTCTTTTCTTTCTATTATTTTTTCTTATCTTTCTCTAAATTTCTCTTCTTTCTTTTTCATTAAATTCAGTTTTCCTTCCTTTTTTCTACCTTTCTTCCTTTTGTCATTCATTCTTAATGTCTTTTATTCTTATTTACTTAATTTCTATCTTTCTTCTTTTTTTCTTACTTCGGTCTACCTTTCATTCATTCTCTTTCTTTTCTTGTTTTACTCCTTTCTATTTGCAATTTTTCAATTTTCTTTTCTTTCATTCTAGCCTTTTCCCTTTCTTCCTTTTATTTGTCTTTTTTGTTCATTCTTTACTCTTTTATATTCTTAATTCATTTCTCTTTCATTCTATGTCTTTCCCATGTCTTCCTTCCTTTCTCTTTTTCTTCATTTTATCCTTTCTTTTTCTCTTTTCTTGTTTTTTTTTGTTTCTCTTTCTTTCTCTTCTTCATTCGATTTTTTTCCTTCCTTTTTTCTCTTCTTTCATTTGTGATGTCTTTTTTCCTTTTTCTGTTTTAAAATTTCTTTTCCTGCTATCTTGATGTCAATCTTCCTTTTCTGTTTTGTTTTTGTTCTGTCTTCTTTCTGTTATTATTTCCTATTATGTTTTCTTTCTTTCGTTTGACTCTCTATTTTTCCAATCTCTCCGTTTTTCTTTCTTCCCGTCTTTCTTTGTTACTTTTTCTTCCGTTACTTTTTCTATGTTTGAATGTTCATTCCAAACTTCTCCTTTTGTTCTCTACCATGTCTACCTCCATGTTCAATTATAAGATGAACGACCAGAATATAATGCGTCAGAGAACCCACCATTGCATGCCGGTCCTTATATATGTGTAGAAGATCTGTGTTGAAATTATGTTTGAACGCACTCTGCATGTTTAAACGCCCCATATACATGCCGAAAAATTACAGTTTGTACATGTACAACAATAAAGATTTTTATGTAAAATCATATTAGTTGCTGGTCTTGGGCTGGTCTCGGCCAAAAAATCCGAGACCAGAAGGTTCGAGACCAAGACCAAGACCAAGACCAGAGGGTTCGAGACCGAGACCGAGACCAAGAAAGAGCATGCTGGTCTCGAGACCGGTCTCGAGACCAAGACCAGTCTCGAGACCTCCAACACTGGGCCAAGGCTGCCCAGAAACATTACCTTCCATAGCGTTTATGTACACAGGCCTCGGATCGAGGCCCAAGACTAAAAAATGTGCCTTTTAGTTTTGGCTTGAGGCCGCGGCCGGCCTTGCCCAACACTGGTCACTCGCTACTTCTGGATACTGGGTTGTCATCTTTCAGCCAGGGTTGAATGACGTTGGTTGGAAATGAGAGTAAACTTTAAGTTTGGGAAACAATTTATTAAAAAGCAAAAACACAATTTGGCAACTCTATATTTGGAATCAACCATGCAAATAACCAAGAACCACCCCCCCCCAAAAAAAAATCATGTTGCACAGCCATACAGAACTTTGATTATTGTTACATCATTTAAGTAATGAAATATATGCAAAACATCATGTAATTTTAGAAGTTGTTCTTTTTTTCCCTTCCAGGTTTTATCAGAATGGCTCTTTTCACTCATCCCTTGTTTCAATCCTTCATTTCCGTCACGGTTCCTCTCGTTCTTCTCATGATTGTGACCGTCTTTGTTGGATTGTATGATACGATCAATGTCGAAACAGGATATGAGCATTATGCCGAACCTGCGGACTCCAAACTCGGCCCCATTCCCTTCCCGTCTTTCATCAAGATGCCAGCAAATGCTTTAGTCAACATTGGCTACCCACTCGTGGCTCTATATTGGGGCGTATATACCTTCATTTATAACGCAAAACTGACGGCAATCCAAAATATGGACGCCTACTTGCTGTACGTCTTTGTGTGGAGCATATTTCTATACGGCCCAATCCAATTTGCACGGATCGTGACCCAGGACCCGAGATGGGCAGTCCTAGACCAGTGGGTGACGCTGCCGATATTTGCCTGGGTGATGGTCATGAGCAAGACTGTGCTGACGGAGTGGCAACCGAGGATAGCTGGACTCACCATGCTTTCATCCATCATGAGCTACAACCTGGTTTTCACGATGGACCAGGGTTTTGACGTTGCCCTGTTGCCGCACATCGTGTTCGCTGTGTCCTCCGGCTGGAATGTCGCCAACAAATACGCACCTCCTGGTTACCAGCGAACTTTCGTCGCTGCCGTACTCTGCTGTGCGGGTTTCGTGGTACTGAAGGTGGCCGATTTTCATCTCGCGAAATATGCACCGTTTCAAGAGTTCACTGGTCATTTTTGGTCAAAAGTGTGTGATTTTCTGCAAGCTCATTACACGTGCAAACTGTTTTTCGATATTAGTGTTGTGAGAGGAGCTAGAAACTTGGCCAAGAAACTATTTTAAACTTGAAAACTTCTCTCTCAACAGCATTAGAAAATACATTGATACTGAATATGTAATATGCTAAATATTTTGTTGGTGACATTACGTACTGGTGAATCTCATACCTACAAACCTACAAACATTCGCTGGTATGTGAAATCACCGACGATTTAGTAAATACATGTGATATATTTACAAATATGTAACATTAACTTTGAATAAGTTGATGTCATGGGACATGTAATCTCTGTGATACATATTTTATCCAAAGTGAGTCTGGAGACTTATTTTGAGTCATAATTAAAAATTTGGATCATATAATGACTTGTGCAAAGTCAACTGTTAATTGTAGATGGATTAATGGACAATCAGTAGCTTTCACAACATTCCATTTGAATTGACAGTGCATTTCAGGCAGTTGATGTTTTGGAAGTGTTTTAGCCTAAAATTTCTAAATTGTGAAAACATTCGTGACTTTACTGACCTAGTGCCAATTTTGAAGTTTAATGCAATTTTGTGATGTGTTTACATTCTGTGCCAATTTGTCTCTATACAATCGGAAAAGCAATACTGTGTATGTTTTGGATTGTAGTGAAAAAATATTGAAAATCTATACCATTGTCCATAGAGCTGTTACAGCATTGACTGGAATGCTCTCTGAGCGGGTGATTATACCCAAGTGTGTGCAAGATATTTTATAAACATGTATATATGGGCATTTCCATGAATTATTGGACAAATCACAAATCATATAAATTGCTCTATCTCAAATCATATTACATTTTAATAGTTTGAATGGGTGTGAATCATGAAGAAACAATGGGGGACATCATTACCACTCTAAATTTTACGTCTTCAACAGCACCTTCTAGGAGAATCAGAACCATACATGAAATACCACATGTGGGACTAGTGTGACTAAATCTCAGTTTTATGAAAAATTATCATTTATTTTGCAGTTTTTTCCATGCCAACAGCCTCTCCTCAGTTTTTTGAAAGTAATAAAGCCCCACATATGCATACTAAATCTGAAAAAGACATGAATAAACGCAAATTTGTGTGGATGGACAAAATGTAACGTAGCTAACCGTAACGTAACTAACCATGTTTTTGATGTTGTAGTTAAAACTGAAAAGATTTTTATCAATAAGTTAAACCTGTATATCAAATGACTTATTAAGACACCAGAAATAGCATGAATACCACAGTTTGTTTCAGTTGAAAACAGGTTGAGGAAACTTTGAGGACAAAGACTTGTCATTTTTTTCATGTCCTTTTTATGTAACGTAACTAACCATAATTAAAGGTCTTGTTATTACCCACTGAAACATGTCTCATGATTTTACTTGATGTTGTGAAGTGGGGGCCAGTCTAGAGAACTGACAGTACCAAAACAGAAAAATGATATCAAAACATATTCATGTAAGAGCCAAATGTTGAGTAAACTTTGTCATAAAGTGTAACGTAACTAATCATGGAATTGCCCATATACATTGTATATTTTACTCTCCAAACCTGCTCTGTAATTACTGATACACATATTGCCAATTTGGTGTTTTGAATGATACTATAATATACTGTAAAGAGTATCCTTGTTATGGTTGACTACTTGACTTGTCATAGTTTACATGAGAACAGTCTTATCAAAGTCTGTCTTATCAAATTGTAAATAAAATCAGTTCTGCAGATCTTGTGCAATTTCAACAATTCTCATGTCTACTTGTCAACCCCCCTCCCCCCCCCAAAAAAACCCTAAGTAGTCAACATTTGTATGTTGACTACCACTATGAATTGAATACAAACCGAGCTTACTTCATACAACTGTCACATACACTTTTCCATAAACTCCATTATTGCTACATTAAATTTAAATGAACATGATTTATTGTGATTGTAGCTGTGTGGATAATTGAATGCAATGCTATATCATTGAAAGAGTCCTATGTATTTTAAGAAATTTGACTGTTTGTTTTTCTTTTCATTGAGCTGTGTTGTTCCAAATCCTCACATAAAGCGCAAGTTGCCAATCAAATTGGGTAGAATAAAATGTTAGTAGGCCTACATTTTATTGGGGGAATATTAATCAATTAAAAATTGTTTGTAATTTGTATAAATATTTTTTTTTTAGTTCTACAAGTTTATGCATACTACAATCTGCTTGGAATTGATGAATTTGTCAAGTAATATGGTTGGCTTTAGGTTTTGTCAGGACAGTCACTGAAGATGTACAGGTTATACAGTGGAACCTCGTTATAACGAGGACCTAAAAAACCATGACAATTACTGTGTTATATCAGGTTATCCACTAATCAGGGTCCAAAACAAAGATATAAGAGTTGGGACCTGCAAAATCACTTGTTATAACAGGTTTTGTTTATCCGTACCCTCTTTATATCGAGTTCATGTATTTGGTACTGATCATACATGTAGATATGTATGTTGTAATATGATTTTTATTGTATATGCAATGCATGAACCACTTTTTGAATATTTTTGTGTGAACATATGCTGTGGCTAAATATTTTTATTTGTTTTTTTGTTTTTGTCTCAGATAATTTTAGTGAAGAAGTTTTTAACTTAGTAATATTATAAACTTTGTATAGTTATTGATCCCACCATGCCCCAAATTTTACATTATGTTTTTCTTCTTTGCTAGGTGAAATATTACAAACTTGAATGATTTGTATTTTGTAATATTCAAGTTTACCAGCACTAAACCAAAAGTCATCAATTGAATATGAGATAGCAGATTTGATATTTATGTGTTTCCTGGATTTTTTTAGTACAGGGGTGTACATGTATTCGAATGCCCTACCTACACACACAAAAGTAGAGAAAATATTTTGAACAAATTTTAAAAATCAAAGTACAGTGAAGTACACTAAAACAATATTTGTACCCATTTCTGTGTAATATACTATACTAGTTCTTCTGAAATAGTCAGTTTGCAAGTCTTCTGTAAATTGAAGTTGGAGTGCCATATCAAGTGTATAACTTTGTAAAGTAACTTACCTTTGAAAGGTCTGATAAGCAATAAAATGTTTAATGAATTAGTAGACTGGCCTCATGGTGATTAAATGTCTGATTTGTTTTATAAAGTTTTGTATAAAACAATGTGTAGATATTAAATCAAAGGCAATATGCAATGTGAAGTGAGCTTTGGGTAGACCCAAGGATTAAATTTTCTGTGTGATGTTTGTATTTAATTAAAACCTATGGAAGTACCTCTTGACTGTTTACTCCCTCATTGTATTGTCATTGTCTTGTGAAGTCATGTTTGAGAAATTTATTTTGTGATCATGTACGCATGGCCATTTCATCAGTGTGTAAGAATGTGAGTGATCAGTGATTGAATGTGCATGAACATGTAACCTTTTGACCATTTTGATTAGTGAAATGAACATAGATAGAGCCAGAAAGGTGTGTGTGTGTGGGGGGGGGGGGCAATGGGGCTGATTTGCAAGTTAGAGAAACAAGTAAAAAGAAAAGTAAGTGAAAAAAAAGAAGGTGGAAGTTTGATCAACGGGTCAATTACAGATGTGACCTGTCTCTACCTTATGCTTTAGAGATGAGACCAGACAGTCTCCAAATTCTATCCTATAATTTTGCTGCGTCAGTCAAACGAGGGAGCTCGGAGGGGGCTTCAGGTTTATATCATGTTAATTTTTTTTTTTATACACCATTTATTTTGCTTTCTAAATAGATATTTCTGTGCCAATGTATTTCTGTGAATTTGTCAATTTTTTATTAGGGGTATAAATATCGGGAAGTTTATTTGTGAAAATAGAAACAATTAGCACAAACTTATATCTGGGAGTAGAGGGTTGGGGTGGGTACTTTTGTATGATTATTCGGGATAATTAGGCATACAGGAAAGTGGGTTTCTTTTTTAAAAGTAAATCCGTGAACAAGGGTCAGTCTTCCACTGAAAAATCCTGAGATATTGTTTCCATACCTGAGTCCCGGGTCAGAGCCTTGAAATTGCTTACAGTACTCTTGCACTTCCCCCAAGCTCTGCCTATTACTAGTAGTACTTGTTGCATTGTTGGCAAGGGGGCAAGGGTCCATATTTTCATTACGATAAATAGCCTATATATGCACTATTCCATTTCTGTAAAATGAACCTTACGAAAAGATGACTTTATTGTTTCGTGTTAACCCTCACATCACCAGCAGAAAATAATTCAAGTTCTCACTGCCCCCCCCCCCACACGCCCCCTCCACGCCCCCTCACCGAACCATTAACCCTCATGATACAACCTGATATCGATAGCGATTCTAAGCGCGCGCGATACGAATTTGATATCGAAGTATCGACGGTGCTGAGGACGAGCTGAGGCGGAGCATTTGATTTATAATCGGGTAAATATGTTCAGAGAAAGCCGGATAGACATATGTGACAACTTGAGAAAATGAGCGGATAGTTACCATATATATTTCTTAGTCAACTCAAGAAACTAAATGGGTTTGTCATGCAAATACCGTAGCAGCTAACCTTCGTGATCGCAACTCCACTGCAGGAGAACTGCAGAATGTGTGCCTTTTCAGTCCCAGATGTTGACTTTGGTGTTAGTGATATGTGAATTGTTGCGAGTCGGTGGTAAAGCCCAATTTAAGTTTAGTTTTGGGGATTTTTTTAAATTTGATTTGAAAGCTTTATGCCCAAAGGTCATATACCTTGTACCTTGTACTGGAAGTCCCCGAAGTCCTCTGCCAGGAAGGGTTAATCGGGGTTGACATGTAACAGATTCTGAACAATATTACGGATTCTGAATATCTTTTGTTTGTTTTTTAAATTAATCTCGGGGGGGGGGGACCCTGAGATTTTCGACTATATAGCATCCAGAGGTGTTAGGATATCCGAGCTATACCTCATC
>JZLH01S0143798.1:25983-44414 GCA_001188425.1 Eucidaris tribuloides | reverse complement strand
AAAAATACTGGGTATAATTGTGAATAGGCCCACGACAATGCTCAACATGCTTCGGTTCATTCCGTCAAGTGTACATCCAGGACAATGGTCCATCTACAAACTCTGAACTTGATGGCAGAGCTGGGGACCTAAACCACCAAAATAAGGCTGAATAAAGGTCACTGTGTGAACATTTGAACATAAGTATGAAATTTGAAAGTAGAAACTCAGTTTCTGACATTATATTCAATTGAATGAACAACAGGTGTTGTCCTTCCATGCATAAAATGTGGGAATAAATTGCAGCACTTCCTTATTGTGTTGTTAAAAGTAAAAAGTTCAAAGGGAAATTGAGATTGGAAGCAGTCCTCAGTTTTGGTTTGAATCAAGTACACTGTTCCAGGTTTCTGTTGTGAAAATTTTGTGAGCAAATATATCCTCCTTAGTCTCCTTGGCAGACAATTACTATCACAGATGGCTGTGACAGACACATTTTGAGTGTGGCTTTGAGTATGGGTTCAATTTGTCATGTCGTGGTCATACTTGAGTGCATAGTTTTACATACACATTCTTTTCTCATCAAACAATTTGTCGGGATAACTTCTTCCAGCCTGAATGTACAATCCAGTCAGTGTAAATGTTAGTTTATATATCGTCTATTGTCCAGCAGAAGGGCCCTATCGTATGTTCCCAGCAGAAGGGTCTTAACACTAAATTATCTCTGACTTGAAAACCATTGGCTCTTTCTACATGAAATCAAAATAGTGTGATATTTTTAGATCCTTCTGTCAGTCTGTTAAGTGCTAATATCAAATTAGGCAATGTTTCTCAAATTAGAGAAAATTTACTTTTGAGGCCCTTCTGCTAGGAACATTTGCTAGTGCCCTTCTGCCGGACAACCGACAATATTTTCAACTCATTTTGGGTTTGAAGCACTTCTAATTGTGGCAGGCCTGCCAGTATCTAAAAACACACAACAGCAAAAAATTGTATTTTTCACCATTTGCCAAAATTTCAAGTTTGTAAAGTTATGCACAAGTGGTGTGAAAGATATGGTCCATATGGTTTTCACCAGTAGTGGCAATATTTTCTGGTGTAATAAATGTGCTGTAACTAAGATTATTTCTGTATTTTTTCATATATATGCTCACAGGTTTCTTTCATTCTGCAGATACCCCACTTTCAAGAATGAGTCTGGAGGTCAAGAAACGACAAGCGGTAGGAGTTGCTGCAAACAAGCCACAACAGCCCCCAGAAAATGCTGGCCCCTCACAGGAAAGCAAGAAACCATCCCAAAAGTTTTTTGAGGTGTATGCTGCCTTGCCAAGATTAGAACTTGTCATGTATGAGCTGTTTTTGCTGGCAGTCATCGGCAGAGCGCTTTATGATGTGTATGAGCAGTCACAAGGTAAGTTCACCTTTAGAATGAGTAAAGATTGTATCCATGAATTGCATAGTACTAAATGTGCTTATTTAGTAAATTAGCTTAAATCATTTTATGATGTAAAGATTCACATAAATCTTCACCAGTCACAAAAGCTTTGGGGCTGAAAAGTCGGGTTTTGTGAAAATAAGCATTGCTTAAATTCACACGGAATTGAACTGACGTAACATTGCTCATGAACTTGAATTTTCCACAGATGTCGAACTAGTCTGACCACCTCAGCTGATTTGTGTACTATCTAGTGAAAACTGAACAATTTTCAAGCAATCTTTGCTACTTTTGTACTCGGCCAAATTCATAATCAGTGGGTGAAACCCACAAAATGCAAGTTGAGCAATGGCCCAATTTCATGCGATTCATAATTGATATTTCCAAAAGTTTACAATGTATGAATCCCAAATTTTGAATACTGTATTTTTACAATGTATGTACTAAAGGTGTATCAATATGGTTATCCGACCGGATACCGACCTTCAAAACGAAAACCCGTTCTGAATCTGTCATTAAGGTTATTGAAAAGTGTATGTACAAAGTTCATACATGTAAGTTCATCTCACTCAGCTCTCAATAGCAGTTGATATTATGGAAGGTCATCAGGACTTACTTGGGGAGAAAGTCTGACCTCTATCCAGTGATTTAGAACCGATGAAATGCAGGTCAGTCGGGGGGGGGGGGGGGCAAGGTTTAATGGCGAGTCTTGTATGTTTAGAGAGGAAGAAATATAAATCTTTTCAAGTGTTTTTCCCCCAGTTGTGAACACTAATACAGAAGGCAGTCTGACATGTACATGCCTACAGGACTGTAACTCTCCGTTTGTCAGTGGGGATTATCCAAACATCAACAGTGAATACAAATAATATGACAGGCAATCTTGTGTTAGGTTAATCGAAACCATTGGGATATTGAAGTTCGGTCTCCAGGTAGCAAAACACCTTATTGATACAACACTAATATGTACCTTTCATTGGATCAACTCTGCGCAAAAATGATTTGGTCTGCAATAAAAAAAAAGCGCAGCCTTTAATGATCATATTTTACTATGTCAGACTGATATATTGTATAGAATTAATGTTTCCATTTATTTTGTAACATTTTACTCCATACATTTTCCAGAGCATGCAGAGTCACTGTCAAGCTATAATTTGGAGAAAGGCTGGTTTATCCTTGGAAATCGCCAACAGGTATGAATGTCATGTGAAGAAGCAACTTGCCTGAATCGTAGTTTTGACAGATTTTTCTTTTGTTGTGATTTTCTTACGTATTGTCTGCATTTTCAAAAGTTAGTCATTATCTTTTGAGGGATTGTGAATTTTAAAATAGTTTTTTCTATATGTTAGGTTCATAGAACTTTCGCATGAAATTTTGAAATTTTGCTTCAAGCATCACTTGTGATGGTACTCAATGTTGTGTGATTGTACACTCTGTATGAAAATCACCAACTTTGAACTTGCAGTGGTTTTCTGAATACATTTATGCAGACAAGCGTGTCAAGCAGTAGGTAACTGAAAATTGTCATAATTGATGTTGCAAGATGGTGGATAAAGACTACGACATTCTGGTTTCTTTGAAAATTTTGAAAATCAAAGTGTTAAAGATCATGACCATGATTTGCACACACATGAATGAGCTTGTTGACTAAATATAGCTAAAATCATTTGTAATATAAAAATTCACATAAATCTTTTTACCTCTCACAAAAGCCTTTTCGCTGACAATCTGGATTTACATGAAAATAGGCACTCATAAAATTCAACTTTTAATGCACTGACATAATGCCACTCACTGAATTTGAATTCTAAACAACTTACCATTAGACTAACTAGTCTAACTGCCAAACCTGATCCGGGTATCATCTAGTGAAAACTGAATACCTGCTGGTGAAAGCTTACTAGGTCAAAAAGTCATACCAGTGCAGTTAGACAATTGTCAAGCAAGCTTTGCTTTGGATGGACTGTGTCAAATTCAAAATCAGTGGGTGAAACCTACATCTTGTATCTGAAAACTAGACTACTGAAATTAAACATGAGCAATGACACAATTTCAAATGATTTATCTTCTATATCAAGAAACTTTACAACGTATGATCCTCAAATTATGAACATTGTATACTATTACATGTATGTACCTTCTTCTTTTAGTGGATTACATGTGAGCAATAATGATTTGGTGTGCAAATTTAAAAATGAGTTATGTTGGTTTGTTCACAAACCGTGAACCTTATGATAGTGAGCCGGTTCAAACGGTTGCCCCGATATGATTTCAGATGGACTATCACTACCAACACTAAGTGTGGTGTTTTTGGTGATCAATGAAAGACTCCTTCTTTAGTGGCGATTTTGCTGTAAAAAAGATGTTAAAAAGTAGTGTTTAATGGGGTTATTTACTGCCTTGTGCTTTTGTTGTTGCACTTGGCATGACAAAGGAGTGAAAGCTGATAGGTCTAAAATTCCCCTGTTGTGCAGGCCAGAAAAGCACTGAGCGGTCTGAGCCAATTTCTAATGTACTTCTTTGCTCAAATCGGTTGAACCGGATGATAGTTTTCAATCCGTGAACCTGTTGTTTTGTTCAGCTCACAGATAACCGAACGATCCGACTCACCTTTAAGCCTAATAAAACAAGCAAACAAACAAAACAAATCACCAAACTTGGTAGTAACATATTTTCATTGCATGTATTTATCTCTTCTTTCCCAGGATGTTGCAGACTATGAGTGGTCATATTGGAAGGCCCACTTCTTCCATCCCTACACCTGGGTCATGATAGTACTGCATGCCCTGCTTGGGAGGATGGTGGGCCACCTCTACCCTAAGGTAAATCATAACTTCATATCACTTTTTCTTAACAAATCAAATTAAATCAAACATTTATTTCAAATGTGAAAATCATAGTAAAAATTTATAGTGATAACAAATAAAATACATGAAGTGTGTATGCATATCATTGCACTATAACAGTATGTAAAGTTAAAACAGTATATAAGCAAATACTAATAAGTCATTCTTATTGTCAATGAAGCAATCCCCTCCCTCCCCTTTGTGTTACTTTCATTGTGTGTATGTTGTTGTTTACATATCACAAATTAAAGTAATATTTGTTTATAAATTATAGGTAACAGACTAGCAGTAGTGCATAAATCCAACTGAAATGACCTACCAGTATTCCACAATATCATTCTTGTTATCCCTAATTGTTTTTTTTAGTAGTATTCACTTAATATTTGCTGTACTCCCTGTTTATAATCTTGGAGATAGCAACCTCAAGAACATAATGATATAAAACACTTGATCAGTTACTTTTTAAAGCTCAGAAAAAGAATGACCTAAGTGGAATTGAACCTATAACTAACTGCTTTTGGGGGCAGCGGCAGCACCACTAGGCTACACTTTGTAACGGAAAATGGCACGGTTAACCAGATCGAAGTATCCAAAAATCAAACTCTGAGCTCTCATAAATATGTATAAGCTGCCAGTACAAAACTTATATTCTAGAGATTGCTACCTGTAAACATTATGAAAATACCTTGTATTCTTTCTGCAAACCTTTTATTAAATATTTGTTGGTTTAGTGCTTTTCTTACTTTGTTGATGTCTTATGTTTAACTTTTGTTGTCTATTTCAGTATCGCAACACGTTCCTGCTGGCGTACTACTTCATCAGTCTCCTCCTAGTAGCCGGTTTAAAACTCGTCCTCGTCTTCGTCTTTCATTCCCTCATCGTCTATGCCGTGGCTTGTACCGGTAAAACCAAGGCCGTGTGGTGTACTGTCTTGCTGCAAATAGCTACATTGAACCTCAATATTTTTCTCAGCTGGCAGGTAAACCCTTGCATATATCATTCAATGGATGATTTTAGAATAGTGCTGTATCAAAAACGTTCACCGACTACCAACCAGGGGAAAAATTAATTTTAAATTTATGGGGGCTACTTTTGGAGCACATTGGCTAAATTGGTTACAATTTACATTGTGTCTATAATGGGAATTTTCGGGGACTCTTTTGACATTTTTGAAGGCTCTATTTTGCATTACGGGGGCAAATCGCCCCAAGTGCCCGTGTATTTTGAGTACTGCTGCCAACCAACATCCCAAAGCCATTTGGATATTTTTTTTTTCAGCCAACTGCTTTATGTCACTTTTCTACAGAAACATGATCATTGTAATCCAAATATCCCATCAGTTACAGTGGTTGTAAAGCAAAAGTAATATTTTACAATGAACATTAGGGTATGACATTATTAATTTAATAAAGAACAATATCTCTTCACAAAATTTCTTTCTGATATTGTTTGGAAAACCATTTGGTTTCCATGCTAAGATAAAAGCATTATTTTACAGATTGAGTGATACCACTTTCAATCTGGTAACAATTGCAAAGCACCAAGTACTAACACATGAGCCATGCTTTGGGGGAAAATAACACACAGTTTTGGAGCAGTCATGACGCCAGATTCTAACATCCATTTCATTTTGTCCGTTGCAGCGCTACCTCTTTCCCGACGAGGACGACTTCAACATGATGATCTTCATCGTGGCCATGTGCAGTCTGCGGCACATCAGTTTCTCCGTGGAGTACTGCCAGTACCACGCCACCCCGGAGAGGCTGAGACCCGATCAGAAACAGTACTGGAATCTCCAGGATTTCCTGCTCTATGTCTACTACCTCCCGCTCTTCTTCAGTGGGCCAATTTTGACGTACGACAAGTTTTCGAGGCAGGTAAGTGCGAGAATGTGCACTGTGAATAAAATGTTGCCTTCAAGATTGTGTACATGATTTCCATTCTCAGAAATGGGTACATTGAGCAAATATGCTAAAATTATTCATAATTATGTAAAGATTCACATTAAGGTTTGTGAAATGATTGGGAACACTTAAAAATGCCCCAACGACCAAATGAGTTGAAGTATATACCAACTATACACCAGCTAGAGTGGATATCCCAGCTGGAAGGATTTGTCTCTAATTTCAGGCATGAGAATTTTCCGATTTTTATTGAAATTCCGATTTTTTTACATCAAATCTTTTGGTCTCCGAGTTCAATGTGAATTTGAAATAATATTTGGGGTGTAGGGTCTGGGGGGCAAGTCATTTTTCCACTCAGAAACTATAAAATTACTTCACCATTTCGAGTGAAATCGCTCGGTGAAATCATTGCGTAGCGAGTCGGCGGTGTTAGGCTGAATAGGCCGCCTTTGTTTACCGGGAACGCACTGATCGATCTGTGGCTGTGCTTCGGTGATCCAAGAATATATTTTGAGGTTGCTTTGGAACTAGTCTGACTGCCAAATCATTATTCATGAATAATCAGAGATATGATAGCTAACCAAGCCAAAACTACATGGTTGTGTGGCCCGGCCTGTCTCACACGGGCATGGTTTCTAGACTAAACAATAGGCGTGATAATCCCCTACTTCATTCACTGGAAATATGTTACCGTCCTTGGCTCTGAGCCCAGACATTCCATTGGGGATTGGGTGGGGGCTTGAGTTCAAAGTCCACTGCTAGAGGTCAAAACTTTTCTGAGAAAATAACAATGCGGTCTTATCGCTGCAACTAAAAACTAAAATGTATTATAATTACATTGCTAGGACATCAATTATTATAGCCATCTATTACAGCTTCATTTTTTTCTGATTCTTTTCCTTCTAAGTTCTTGTTCTTTTTAGCTCACCTGAGCCAAAAGCTCAAGTGAGCTATTGCGATCGCTTTTTGTCCGTCGTTCGTCGTGCATCGTGCGTCGTGCGTAAACTTTTATACATTTTCAGCTTCTTCTTCAAAATGCATGATTGGATTTGGCCCAAACTTGGCAGGAATGATCCTTAGGGGGTGGGGATTCAAGGGTCCTCAAATGGTACATCTGGCCCCCCTAGGGGCCCAGGGGCAGGGCCCTAAAGGGCCAAAAGTAGGTAGTTTTCAAACATCTTCTTCTCTAGATCCAGAAATAGTTGAGTTAAGCCACTTAGTGTGTAGATACCTCTATATATGCTGAATTAATGTTCCTCATGACAATACTCAAGGGGGCCCCATTTGGCCCCCAAGGGGGGCAAAAGTTTTGGGGTAGGGCCCTATAGGAATAACTCACATTCACATCAATGGATTGAAACCAAACTTGGTGGGAATGATCCTCAGGGGGAGTCGAAAGAGTGTTCATGGAATGGTACACCAGGCCCCCCTGGGGGCCCAGGGGGCAGGGCCCATAAGGGCCCAAATTAGGTAACTTTCTAGCCACAAGCCCATTTGTAACCAAACTTGGATGGTAGATGCGTAACAGAGACCTCAATGTTATTTGGAGGTCAAGGTCACATAAGTAGGTCAAAGGTCAAATGTTAAGATACTAGGGCGTGCCTTGTTTTTATAAAAACGGATGTTAGAATTTAATTTAACTTGACAAAATCAGCTATATGGCAAGGGGATGCAAAGTTTTTCTACTGGTTCATTTGGCTACGTTGGTGCCTAGATATCAGGCTCCAAGGGCCAAAACTATATGTATAAGTGATGTTTTTTCTATGGGTACCATAGAGAGTTTGCGAGACCTCAGGTGAGCGTCGTGCCCCCGGGCGTCTTGTTTTTCTTTCTCCTCCGCCTCCTCTTTCCCCTTTTCCTTTTCATCTTCTTCTCCTCTCTTTTATATTTTTTTTCTTTTCTTTTTCTCATCATCCTCCTTCTTAATTCTTGTTTCTTTTCCTTCCTTTTTATTTTGGTGTTAATTCATCTTCCTTTTCTTGTTCTTCTTTTCTTGTTCCCCCCCCCTTCCTGAGTTTATAGATTAATCCAAGGAATAAAAACTAGCTTTTAATAAGGCAATCACTAGAAATAAAATATATTATTGTGTTCAATTCAGGTAAGTACTGTGAAAAGTACCCCCCATGGCTGACTTTACTATCACTGTGATGTATAGGCCTATACACAAAAAGTGTTCATAAAGTACACATTGTATTGTATAGTATAGTTTGTATAATTTTTATTTCCTTTTTCTATCAAATTGGTACTCCACAATGGCTTCCTTTTTCCATCAAATTGGCACTCCAGAATGGCTTCCTATACCCCCTTAAAATGCTAAAACCCAGGAGCTTCCGGGAGCACTGCCCCTCGATCCCGTCAGGGGCCCTAAGGCGGGCCCCTGGACCCCCGCCGTACGTTGCGAGAGCTGCGTTTGCGTCACTCACTACGCTTCGCCTTTGATAATGTACTTTCAGATATTTTTAAAGAGAGCCATTCTCATGCCTGTAAATTGTTTATTTGAGATGAGTCAAGCATGAACATAATTATAGTATTGTAATTTTATCGTGCCCTGTAAAAAAATGGCAGCCATAGAGAGCTGCACAACAGGTTTGCCTGCCACAAGGGATATTGACATTAGTTATTTTAGAATGAGTCAAAGTTTGACTACAAGATTTTCACAGGAGAATCCTTGCAAAGTTTACTTGATTCTAGAATAGTTTTACCCCAAGTTGAGGACTACGCCCAATCATGTCATTTACCTTTAATCTTCACCTCTCACAAAAGGCTCAGGTGAGCTATTGCTATCCCCAGCCCCGCCCCCCCCCCCCCGATCGCCAGTTAGGGTTAAACCCATGATTGGATTGCGACCAAACTTTGTAAGAATGATCCTTGGGGGAAGTAGATTGAAGGTTCCTTGAATAAAATACATTTTGTTTTGAAGCCTGCAGTTAATAATATGACAAAGTAGCCAGGGCATTAATAGTCATAATTAGTAAATCCACAAACATCCATCTGTTTCACTGTATTTTGTATGGTGTACTTTGTTTTTCTTAGATCAACCTAAGAATCCATCTCCTGTCTTCCGTCGAGTGGAAGCATATCATCAAAGAGCTGGTCAGGTACATTTTCTGGGCCCTGTTCTTGGAATTTGTGCTTCATTTCTTATATTTCCCCTCCTTCCATACACGATCAACTATCTTCAGGTATCTACCCATCTGGTCCATTGGTAAGTTACAATGATACATTCATTGCTGTGAAAAGAAAAGCGTGATAATGGATATTTGAGTAGAATTAAATACTATTTGCCTGATGATGTAATTCTTTGTTGTATGATGCCTAATATTACCCTAACACCATCCTCCTCCTCCTCCTCCTCCTTATCACCATTATTATGATTATTATCATTATTGCAACATACTTTGGGGCAGAAGCACACATTGTTATTTGGATAAACTTCAAAAACTTTTATATCGTTATGCGATCATGGTCCCTGTAGGCCACACACTAATACCACACAGACAAATACTTTCCTAATTACAAAACAGTATGTGTGTTCTGTGTGTATGAATGCTCGTATATTGATGTGTCATATTGATACATTGTATATTGAAATGATGTTTTTAGCATGATTGTTTCTTACAGTTATTGTATATTCATGTAGTATTTTTTGGTGCCTGAATGCTCTGTAATCAGTACATTGTGTAAGTAGGCCTTTCTGCCAACCCAGCATTTCATTGGTGGTTTCTGCAATTGAAATGAGTCATGCTTACACCGCTTTTATCACGGGTAAAATGTTATAATTTGTGAATTTGTAATTTTAGTCTTCTTCTAGGTGATGCAAACATAGTAGAGACTGATGTTGAATATAATTTTGCTTATTATTTTTCCCCCAGGTGGTTTAGCTCTGTGCCATCTGCTGTTCTTCCAAACCAAGTATGTCGTAATGTATGGTTTCTCCAGAGTTCTGGCTATGTACGATCACATCAATGCCCCTCTGCCCCCAGTCTGTGTACTGGGCATGTATCTCTTCCAAGATTTCTGGCGGTAAGTGAGAGAGTAGAGCAACAAATGTTTGGTTCACATGGTCATGGAAAAATATGGAAAGTAGTGTTGTATCTTTAAGGTTATTTCACTATCCGGAAACTGGACTTCACTATCTGAACAGTTTCCGAATAACCTAAACAAACAGATTGCCTGTCATAATATTTGTATTCACTTTTGATGTTCGGATGATCCCCACTGACAAATGAAGAGTTACAATCCTGTGAGCGTGTACTTGCTAAACTACCTTATGTACTAGAGTTCACAAGGGGAAAAAAAGCTCTTAAAAAGATGACATATGCTCCTTCCTCACTAGATTGATAAGACTCACCATTAAACCTTGCCCCCAGACTGACCTATTGCATACTTTGCATACCAAATACTCCACAGAGGTCAACTTTCTCCCCCAGTAAGTCCTGATGACCTTCCATAATATACCAACTGCACTTGAAAGCTGAGTGACATGAACTTATGAACTTTGTACACACACTTCACAATAACCGCAATGACAGATTCATAACCGGGTTTCACTTTTAAAGGTCGGTATCCGGTCGGGTAAATGTACCAATACACCTTTAATGGAAAGTCATGGAAAATTGAAAGAATTTGATCATGGATGTTGGATGCGAAAAAGCCAATTTTGAGAGAACTGTATATAAATATGTCAAAATGTAAAATACTATAATCAGGCTTGTATGAGATTTTACTGTTTTTAAATTGATTTGCACAGTTGATAATATTTCATTTTGTTATTCCATAGATACTTTGACAGAGGTCTTCATTCATTGTTGGTCAAGTAAGTATTATTTCTAATTTCTGAATATATTACTAGAATACTAATGTAGTTGTAGACCTAGTAATGTGTTTTTCCTGTGTGAAATATCCTGAGAAAACAACACATAACACTTCATTATACCCCCGCCAAACAAAGTTTGATGGGGTTTATAATAGGAATCAGCATACAGTCGGGCGGTCGGTCAGTCGGTCCGCTGCAAATCTTGTAGATCGAACTACTTCTTCAGTTTTTGACCAATTCTCATGAAATTTGGGACACACACTGGTCTTGAGGTGAGGATGTACAAGACACATTTTTCGAATGCGTCGCAAACTGTGTTGCCATGGTTACGGCATATTTACAGTAATAAATCAAGTCAAAATATTTCGGATCGAACGTCCTCCTCTGTTTTTGACCAATGCTCAAGAGATTTGGCATACATATTGGTCTTTGGTTGAAGATGTGCAGTACACATTTAAAGGCAAGGTTCACCCTGACATTAAGTTGGTTTTAATCAAAGCAGAACAATGAGAGAGACATATTAGTGAAAGTTTGGTGAAAATCCATCAAAGAATAACAGAGATATGAAGTTTCAAAGTTTTAAATTTGTGACGTCACATGCGAGCAGCTCTCCATATGTCATGTAATAAAAATTCCATAAATTGCAATTTTTTAATAGTTCATGATAATTGAATGGGGTTGTTTCATAGTTGCATGTGTGGAATAATGTTTCTGATAATATATTGAATGCACAAATAAAATCTGTTTCAAATTTCTGAGAAAACGGCACTTTTATGGAATTTATATCACATGACATATGGGGAGCTGCTCGCATGTGACGTCACAAATATAAAACTTTGAAACTTCATAACTCTGTTATTCTTAGGTGGATTTTCGCCTAACTTTCACTAATATGTTTCTCTCATTGTTCTGCTTTTATTAAAGCCAACTTAATGTCAGGGTGAACCTTGCCTTTAATAAATGTGTCGGAAACTGCGTTACCATGGTAACAGCATATTATGGCAATAAGTCAGGTATGTGATGAGGTGGGGGTATTAATCACCTTCAGTGATATTTCTAGTTAAAAACCATCATCACATCATTAAACACAATTCACTTTCCATACAAATGAACACTGAACTGGTAACAATAACAATACATTTTGCAACTTCTTACCTGTGACTTGGCCCCATATTAAAATATCTGGCACATTCCATGAATCCATAATCATGGCAAATGAGGTCTCATTATAAAGGAAAATAGATGTGGTTTTCAATGATACCAATACCAAGTATTATACATGTACTGTGATACCAAGAGAGATAATTGACGCTCAAAGTTGAGTTGTAGGACTTTTTTTTAGGAGTTTAGTTAAACATGGGGTCCTCCTCCTTCCGTTATTTCAGGTATATATACATCCCTCTCGGAGGTTCCCGGAGTGGCTTTGTCTGGCAGATGATGGCATCTGCCGCTTGCTTCTCCTTCGTCTTCTACTGGCACGGTGCTGACGGACACCTGCTATACTGGGCCATACTCAACTGTGCCGGATTGCAGTTGGAAGTCGTCCTCAGCAAATTGGCATATCTCACAAAGTTCAACCATCTACTGGTAATAAACTTCAATCACATGCATTGGGGAAGGGGTAGGTTTGGGCAATTGGGGGAGGGGGGGGGGTTGCCCTAACACATTTATTGTGGGGAGCTGATGTATTGGATATAAATTGTTAGAGCACTGCATTTTTGAGGGGATCTTCCAGATTCAATCTAGAAAATAATTCTATACTCAATTGATGGCGGTATTTTGTTTTGTTTTGACTTTTGGACAATTGCAATTCTGCATTCTGGTATCCCCACTTAGTGCATTTGCATAACTTTTCTTGGTGAAGACATAATCAGTTGAGTCCACACAAAATTAATCGTAAATCTTGATTGACAAATATGAATTGAATGAGAAAAAGTTTATCAGAAAGGATAATAATGATACCAAATTCACATAACTTTTGAAAAAAAAATTAACACCTGAAATGATTTTGTCCTCGTACCATTTTCTCCCAGACACGCTCAATAACAGTAAACTAATATTACATGTATTATCATCACAAAAATTCTTCTTGTTCCTCCTTTTTCAGCAACGATACCTCTCCGGCCCAATGTATCGAAGACTGATGGCTTTTATTCTGACACCAAATTACATGTGTCTGGCACTGTCCAATCTCATCTTTTTAGGAGGAACAAAGAACACTTACATTTACTATGACAGGATAGTAAACGAAGGTAAGATATAGGGGGATGGTGGTTGTGAATAGATGCTAGTATGGAAAACCAGTAATTATGTAAATGTGTATTGAAACTTTTATTGAAAGTAGAGGCTGTATCAAAAAGGTGGTGTGACGGTTTACCAACCATGAAGATCACGAGTGTTTTGAAGTATTAGGTTTTGTTATGTGTCTTTTTTTTGCAGAAAGATGATCACTTAATTCTAGGTATTTTCATTGAGATGTTTGGACGATAACAGAGTTTAAGTGATTCCATGGTTATCAAAATATTTCACTTGTAAAGAATGGTTTCTGTGTTAGTACATTGTCAGCATGTGTTAGGTTGTTTTCCAAAACTCTCTTCCATTCTGGAGTGACATTTTCAAAATACCATCAGGTTATAGATGTTATGTTATTTTCAAATACTCTCTTATGTACTAGAGTACCATTTTCAAAATACCATGTGTTCATAGATGGTTTGAAAACAGTTGATATTCACATTATGTAGTTTTGCAAGTATCTAATATTATCTCTAACCAGCTTTGGAAAAATAATGCAGCACTGGGGACTCTATACTCTGAACTATGTGCTACTTTGTTACTGAAATGTTTAATTCTTCCATGTTGATCAAATGTCCGACAAATTTAAAAAGCTTCACAAAAATCAGTGGTACCTTATAAATTTGTATCAGCTCACTTCCTAAATAGCATGTCAACTGCTAAGTGGATCATAATTTCAATCACATTTACTACTAGTTTTAGTTTAAGTTCATGACATGTATGAGTTTAATCTCACTTGAAAATCACTCCTTCTCCCACTTTTGATTTTCTTCTCCTTCCACAGGCTGGCCCGCAGCCACTCTAGTGACCTTCTGCACATTCTACTGCACCATCCAGGTCATTATGGAAGGATATCGACGATGGGGAAAAGACTTCCTGTGCAACAAATTCTACTACAGATGAAAAACGTCAAATGTTAACAATAAAAAATACTGCTCTACTTTTGGCAAAAAGAAGCAAGTGACAAATGTGTAATTTCTCATTTACATTAATTTTTTGCATTAATGCAATATTGCAGCATTTTGACTTGAATATCTTTAAAGCTTGATTCCAGGATTTGCAAGTCCATCACTTCCCTTCATTATCAATACCAAACGGTAGTTTAGTACTTACAAATGGTGTGTTGAAAGTTTGAGATCGATACGCCACAAATTTGTTGTTTTATGAGAAAAACTAATAACGATATGCTACCACAATATTGTTCTTTCCGCGAGTTTAAATTTTGCTCAAATTGCGGATCACTGTTTGCATGACCAGCAGAGCACACTGATTGTTTAGCGACTAAACTCCGCGTGACCTTCGGCTAACGGCTGATCGAACAATTTCAGAACTAACGGAATGACCCGTGCATGTTAACGTCACTGTGTGAATTTTGAAGTTTAAATGTCAAGATTTTCACCAAAAGTACGCAATACCCAAAGGTTCTATGACAGGTGTTTATTTATACTAATCTTCACATTGAGAACGATTTGAGCTGATTTCATTCATTTTGCCATTTTCTGGCGTGCCAATCCCGTACTCCATCTTTAAGTAGAATGGTTATCTCTTTTCCAAATTTTTCCTGAAGGTACAGCATACTTAGAATGTTTCAAAAATACCAACAACTCAAATTTGTGTGATTTGTCACTTGCTTCCTTTTGCCAAAGGTGGGTAGATTAGATTTGTATAGTTTTCTAATTTAACCAAGAAAAAGATGCGGTGAAGGTTTTATGCAATTCGGCACTGAGTTTTTTTTTTTTTTGGTTAGTCGTTTGTATTTTGAAAAATTGGGTTACCTGGTAAGGTTTTTTTAATTTTGATAAGTAAAAAGTTAGTGCTGAATAATGTTCTTTACCACATTTGTAATACAGGGTAAATATCCATTTTTACTTAGGTTACAACTCTTAGTTCGCAGCTGTTTCTCAGGAATTGGTGTAGAGTGTCTATTAAGTGTACATGATATGTCCGATTGTGAAAATTCCGGTACAACTCATACAAATTTTGACCAATAATTTTTGTCATATTCTAGTACTAATTTAATAGACACAAACTGTAGTTCAGGTTTCAAGCTATTTAAAGCATGCATGTTATCAACTGTGTGACCCTACATCACAAAATGAACTAAAAGTTATTTGACCATATTTTGTGCTAGGGCTCAAAATAGGTGATTTGGGTCTGATGGTTGATTTTAGATTTTTAAATTTTCTGGAAACGCAATCTTTCTGTTATATAATTCTGAAGTGTGGAAGTACAAAATGAATGGGAAGTGGTCATTTTTGCAGTTGAATTAATAATTTTAAAGTTTATGATTTTAGAGTTACCCCTTTATGCCTTGATTACCCTGTTTACTCTTCCCCTTTTGAAACATAATACAGGAGACTCCCGTTATAACAAAGTCCTCGGGACTGGCAGTTTTCTTTTGTTGTATTGAAATTTCGTTATAACCGAACAGTTTAAGTATATAAACATTTATAGATGACAATTTTGAGACCTGAATTTGTACTTCGTTGTAAAAGGAATTTCGTTATAACCGTGTTCGCTATAACGGGAGTGCACTGTACATTTTGAAAGGAGCAAACTATTGCATTGAAAGTGGGAAGTAGTCATGACTAGAATATAGACTCTACCGTATAAGTGTTCCAAGTATAAGGTAAATGCAATGATCCCTTCATAGTAGTTGCTATGGAGTTTTAAGTCCCATTTTTGTCCTCGCTCATGCACTGAATTGACACTCTTAAATTGATCCCCAACATAAAAGCCCTTTGTTTGAAAGTAACTTTTCATGGGGATGTACTTTCTATCCCTAATTCAGTTTCATTAAGAACATCCACTTGTATTGAGTTATGTATTGTCGTGAAGCTTGGAATCACCCATTTAGCTTATGATCTGTACAAATAAAAAAAATCCATGTTTGGTGAGTTTTTGATGGTTTTGTGGTGGACGGTCACATATATCATACTTAAATTCAAAGGCAAAGTTCACCCTGACATCAGGTTGGGTTTAATAAAAGTTGAAAAATTAGAGAAACATGTTAATAAAAGTTAAGCGAAAATCCACCAAAGAATAACAGAGTTATGAGGTTTCAAAGTTTTCAGTTTGTGACGTCACATGCGAGCAGCTCCCCATATGTCGTGGATTATAAATTCCAATAAAAGTGTCGTATTTACAGAAATTTTGAAAAATTTACCTACGCATTCAATATATATTATCAGAAACATTCATTTCATAAACATATTCTATGAAAAAAAAATTCAGTATTCAAAACAATTTTAAAATGGAAATTTATGGAATTTCTCATTACATGACAATATGGAGACTGCCTCGTACAATATGTGAAGTCAACAAATTGAAACTTATGCAACCTCATAACTCGTTATTCTTGGCTGGCCATTTTCACCAAACTTTCATCAATAATGTTTCTTTACATTGTTCTGCTTTTATTAAATTCAACTTGATGTCAGGGTGAACCTTGCCTTTAATGCTTTCATGACCTTGCTTTTGCATATTTTCAACTCAGTAGCAGGTCACAAATTGTGACTTGTTTGTGAATTTAATGTCTATCATTATAATTGGATGAAATGGGGTGTGATGGAAGATGAGAGATGGATAAACAAGGCAATACTTTCCAGGAATGCTTTGGAGATTAACGACCAATGAATATCAGTACTTAATATGAAGCTGTATAATAAATAGTAAAATGTTGCGCTTGCCAAAAAGTCTGATATGATTCTGAAATTAGTGCATTAGTGTATTCATGCAATACCTGTTTATTTGAAATTGGTATGTCAGTCTAATTCTGTAAATATTTTGAAATATTTCAAATATGTATAAAATATAGATTTTTTCTTTTAAAAAGCTTGAACTATATAAACCTAGCTGCATTGGACTGCAATAAAGGACATGGACAGAAATTAATAAAATAATAGCAGAATAGTATTGTTGAACGTAGTAATTCTTTATATATATATAATTATCTTGTAAAATAAGCCAGTTCAGAGTCTCAGTTTGCACATGTGCAAAAGAAAGGTCATTTGTACGATGCTTGTGTAAGCAGACATTTTAAAAGCTGGAGAGTTCAATGTGGAAGCTATGTGATAAATTATGCATGCACAAGATGCATATTTAGGAATGTGACAGATGAAGGTACAGTAAACATCGCATAAGTCGAATCACTGGGGACCAAACAAATCACGTCAACTTAGACGATATTCGACTTACAGTTTTGTATACAATTCCATGTTAGAGATAAAAGGAAACATGTATAGGGAATTGGAGGCTGTCAAAACTGTACTAATGTACAGGAAAAATGAGAAAGGCAGAGACGGAATGGGAAATTTATGACATCTTTACCGTCATGCTGACAGGCAGAGATCAAAAGGTCAACCCATTAAGACCATCAAGAATGACAGTTACGGCCACTTTGACCTAGGCGAATGATTTAACACGTTTGCTCCTTTTGGGACTTGAAAATATGTTCGAGATAGGCGAAATTCGATTAAAAAAATAGACTTACAAGAAAAACTTCCTATTGAAAAAGCACACAGCAAATTGGGACTGTCAAAAATATTTGACATAGGCGATAAATCAACTTGTGTGACGTCGAGTCATCTGTATTCTTCTCAACGGAATATAACAAAAGCAATTATTGCAGCCGTGACTTTAGGAATGGTTACTCTCAAATGCCTTGCTTTATAGACGAGCTATCCAGTTCTCAAAGATGTATGGTATTATTAGGTTGTTCATTCCATCAGGGTTCCCAGCCCATCAGGGAAATCAGGGAAATTCATTTTACTTTTTTCCAGTCAGGGAAAAGTCAGGGAATTAATAAAAATGCCTCAAATCAGGGAAAAGTCAGGGAATTTTGATTGGCCCAAAAATTGAAAGTAGTCAGTCAGACTCTGTTATATTTTGTTGCATATCAAAACAACATCCATTGGATTGGAAAACATGTGAAACTGGAAATGAGTTGAAATAATTGTCATGGAATTTTGAGACTTCATCAGGGAAAAATCAGGGAAAAATCAGGGAATTCTGTTTTCTTGAAATGCTGGGAACCCTGTTCCATGGACTAACTCCGAACTAGCTTATAGACTCTGAATAACATTTCTCAAAAATTCCATTTTGAAGATTTTTATCACGATTTGGGCACTTTGTCAGAAGAGTCCATCGGAAGAATAAGCAAA
>JZLH01S0143798.1:15376-25912 GCA_001188425.1 Eucidaris tribuloides | reverse complement strand
TAAGCTAAGATAAAATTATTTATCCAAGCAAAGGTAGAAAAGGAAATTATTTGATAATTTGTCAAAGTTATAAACATGTTTTTAAAATGTTCAATATTTTGTATGTGTTACTTCATGTACATTCAATTATTATCTTGTAGTGTTCTCATGCAAAAAAATATTTGTATGTTCGTTTTGGTACTTAATCTTGTAACACTAACGATACAAAGATGAACAACTGCAATAATAATGATAATAGAACATATATCAATTTAAACTCAACTGAATCATTTAATAATTGCTGTCATTCCTCTAGTTTTGTCTAGTTTTATTCTGTACATATACATGTATACTGTACATGAGTTTTCTTACAGGTAGTTTGTAATATACATGTACATTCCCTTTTGGAAGCAATAAAGGGTCCAACAATTTCAAGACCAGGTTCATATCAAAATCTGTGATTGTGGTCGATTTATTTCAGCTGTGTGATAGGGTTTGTATGAATGGTGTTTGTAGAGAAAAAAACCCACCCATATGATTTGTTGTATATTTAAATATTAAAGACGCAATGTAACATTGTGGAGTTTCAATTAATTTTTATAATTTTGATTATCTGAGGCTTCTGAGCTACATAGTACTACTTGAATGGACAAATAAACACCCTACAACATTTTGGATAGTTATGCTCCCACTGGCAAGATATGCTTGCATAATGACAAACATAACACTTGTGTCATGTGTGATCTAACAGCCATCTGTGGGGAGTAATGGGGATGATACAACCTGGTACTTGTAGATTTTCACTCTTTCAAAGAAAATAATCATTTTGAAATTTTTTAGACCTTATCAGAGACACATAGCATGAAGGATTATGTAGCTCAGATTTTTTTTAAACTGGGATTATTGTTAAATTTTGTATTTAATGAACAATAGTAACTCAGATTGTATTTGGAGTTGATTCAGGAACACAAGTTCGATTGGCAATTATTTCTGTTGTTATGATGGTGATTTACACGCATGCACGCACACACACACACACACACACACACACACACACACACACACACACACACACACACACACACACACACACACACACACACCACAAAAACTACAGCAAAAGAATTCTTCCTTGCTAGTAGAAACCTGGGGTGGGGGAGGGGTGGCACAAAACAAGATTACTGGTCCATTCTGCCAAATAAAAGCAAAAACAACTCGCATTTGACTCAACCTGTTAGAGCATCTGATGAAATGGATGTGTACATGTATTAATGGAGTGTATTATAACTCTACTTCATCATTTTTTGACAAATTTTTATTTTTCTGCATGCGGTTGCTTGGTGTGGTCTTCCAAAGTTTTACACAGACTTGTGTAGTGACATATGCGTATTCATGCAAATTTATTCAATTTGTTGATTTCACATATTTTGATTGTTTTAGATTCTGTATATTTTACGTCATGGGGTTTGGTGGGGTCTTCGAACCTACACAAAATTGTGATATTCATAGATTATGACAATTTATTACAAATTATGTCAAATTTCTTCATCTCCTATATTTCTTAATGGATTTTGATTGTTTCTTTTACCCGATTGGGTGGGTGGGGGGGGGGGGGACTGTTAAGTTCTGCATAAAATTGTGTTTAATCATGAATTTATGCTGAATTCGTGCAAGTTTATTCCAGATCACCCCAAAATGCTTAATTTTCATTTGATTTGGTTAATCTATCTATTGGGCTATATTGGGACTTCCAGTCTTCTATGCAAAATTTGAAATTCATAGCCTATGCTAATTAGTGCAAGTGTATTCAAATCACAGAAAAAAAAATCATCAAAAATTAATTGATATCCTCCTTTATTTCACGACTATCAACATTTCCAGTATTAGTAAGTGTATAGTTTTGTGTTAGAACATTACCACCATACCAGAGACATACACTTTCAGTGGGGACTACTGTATACACATAATTTGTTTTCTTTTTTGCTTGAAGATGGAAACTTCATAAAGCTTTATTTCCACGATTTTATTGCATATGCAGTGAAGTTGTACAGGTATATCAGGTAGCAAAAAGGTTCACGTTTGCCTGGTCACAAAAATAAAAAGGTGAAATATTTGATATATACAGTATATTATGGCTAGCACAATTGACTGACTCACTCATTTCTCATTCCAGCATGACAAGTATCTATGTGATGTTTCAAATATCAAGCACACAAGGAACCAAACACCTGGATGTATATTAATATTGTGGACACACAATTAAAAAAAAGTAGAAAACTTTGGTGTCTGGACTGTATTATAATTTTATTATGTCATTGTATTCTTCTTGACATTGATTATTTAGTAACAAATAGCACAGACAAAGTTGAGAATGCTGAACATGATATTGGCAGTTGGTTAAAAGTATACTGAATATAATTATTACATTTCATGTCTTTCAAAGCTAGTGTATTAGCTACAATTCCAACGAATGCAACTCTCTATGCATCACACACACAACATCCTGTGCGAGACATTAGTTTATTATTAATGGCCCCATCACACCTTGATGATTTAGCCAGCGTCCGCCGACATATCAAAATTTCTCCAAAACACTGGCATATACTGAACTAGCAATGTTTTTGTTTTGTACTATGATGTATACCAGAGTGCTTCAGCAAGCTAAAACTTATCCATAACTCACTTGACGTATGACCGCATATTTTTGTCTGTAGAAGCCCGTCGTCCTCAAGTGGTTAGTAAATTTTGATGGAAAAACAGAAAACTCAGAAATAATGCTCGAACGAAGAAAAAACTATGCTAGCGTAGTGTGTAATACACTAACAATCAGAATTAGAACTATGCTACATGCTGTTCTTCTATAGGAATTAATATGTATTGCTGATCGAAAATGGCAAATGAAGCTTGGCCATAGGTACACTGTACTAGGCACATATGTGAGCCAAGCACACACAAAGTTAATCATCATTGCTAATGAAAATTCACACAAATATAAATTAAAGTCAAAATTAAACCTTGGTTTATATTCAGGAAAATTTTGTTACAAAATTTTGGATTTCACAGCTGACTCAGTGACATGTCTTTAGTATTATTTCTAATTAAATATTGCAGTATGAACACACAAATTATGTATTTGTAAAGCTTTGATTCAGTGTCATTTCTTTGGTTTTATGTCTAATTTTGTACTAACACACAGTTCCTAAGTCAGGCCAAGCATTTATTACCTTATATCTTTAAAAGTAAGACTGAAATATACAATAATATTTGAGAATTTTTCCCTAAAATGTATATCTAATTTATACTTTCTGCATATTTACATTACGATGAAAACAAAAAACACTTAAAATGAACCCGACCATTAGTCACTAAAATATAATAAACATAAAATTAAGAATTTTTCTTCGAAAATACATTTATAAAGCTTTATTGTCATCATGTACGTACTTTAACCACTAATGAAATTTGTATTTTTGATTTGCACGCTACAACAGTTTTTGCTTAGATTTTACCCAGCTACAGAAGAGTACACAAGGCGATAGTCAAAATGTGTCTCACCCAGTTTCACATACATAGAAACTTGCTAAAAAAACTTAACATTGGGTTCAAAAAGGTTGTTAACCCTTGCTGGTGACCTTCAGCTCCTGATGAGACATCTACCACTCAAGTTTGGTCACAATTGGGCAAATTGGGGCAAACTTATGGGCCATAATAGAAACTTGCTCAAAAAACTTAACATTGGAATCAAAAAGGTCACTGACCCCTGCTCATGACCTTTGTCCTTTTGGTGACCTCCAGCTCCCTATGAGATATCTACCACCTAAGTTTGGTCACAATTGGGCAAATGAGGGCAAAGTTATGGGCCATAATAGAAACTTGCTCAAAAAACTTAACATTGGGATCAAAAAGGTCACTGACCTCTATTGGTGACCATTGACCTTGTGGTGACCTTCACAAACTTCTAAACTTGAAAGTCTGTATGATGATCTTCCATCCAAGTTTGATTGAAATTGGGGAAACAGAGTTTGTAAAGCCCACCAAAGTGGGCTCAACAAAATTCAGTGTTCAAAATTTGGGATTCATCTGCCATATAGAATTTAAAATGGAAATGTTGAATCACTCAGAAATTAGTCCTTTACTCAAGTTGTGTATGTAATGGTAGTCTAGATTCCAGGCTCATCTATACAATGAAATCACCTGGGTTCTCCAAACCCCAAATTTTAATCCTTTCTCCATTCTCCCTGTCAACTACTGGAGCTGTTCACTGCTAACTCAATCCTTGATCTTATGTAAAAGCATTGACAGTGTTGATAATGTGTCTGACTGAAGCAAATTCGGGTGCAAATTTCATTTCTACTGAACTTCAGCCATTTTTTTTAAACTAAAGAAGCCACTTATTTGTTATTTTCACATGTGAATTAAACTTTGAACAAAATATATCGACCTAGAAATATACAAGTTTATGTTCTGTAAACAACACAAGACAAAATTTATTTCAGAAAGAAGTACATAGAAAAAGGTCAGCGGTAGTATTGGCAGCTATGTTATCACTAAGTAATACCAAGGAGGTACTAGCCTTGTACCTCCTTGGTAATACCCTCTCTGGCCACTAATCCATCTTATAGGCAATAAACATTGGCCTAAAGCTTAGGGGGATTACGAGTTTAATGGTTTTACTACACTTAGTTGATAACTCTAAAATAAAATTCACAAGGTGCTTCATTTCAGTTCAATTTAAACAGGCCTTTTTTAAAGATAGGTTTCAGGATTTGCAAGTCAATCACTCCCTTTATTATCATTACCAAACAGTAGTTAAGTATGTACAATTGGTGTGTTGGAAGTTTGAGATTCATACGTCACAAACTTGTTGTTTTATGAGAAAAACTAATGGTATGTTACCAGAATATTGTTTTTTCTGTGAATTTAAATTTTGCTCAAATTGCACAACACGCTTATATATACATATATATATACATATTCGCACAGTGTAGTGGTCAAGTGGTGAACTCTGCATGACCTTCCGCTAGCGGGCATTAGATAACTTTGGAACTAATGGAATGTGCCCGTCACTTTGCAAATATTGAAGTTTAACCGTTCAGATATTCTCCAAAACGTATGTATTCTACCCAAAGGTTCTATGACAGGTGTTATTTATACTTATCGTCACATTGCGAACGATTTGAGCTGATTTCCTTCATTTTGCTGGTTTCTGGCGTGCAAATCCTGAACCCTATCTTTAAATTTAAAGCCCCAAGGCTTTATAAGATGTAAAAATCTATATGAAACTAATCTTTACATTATGAATGATGACAGCTTGATGATCACATTCTGGGCTGTACAAATCAATAACAAAATTTTTAATTAAATTGACATGATAGATTACACGTGATAATCACCGTTTGTCCACACAATTACGATCAATTTGGCTGAAGCTGTCAATCAGTATCTATATACAGTCTAGTACAGTGCATCCCAGAAATAACAGAACCCCAAGACAAAGGCTTATTGTACGGAAGCAATGGAGCGTATGATTGTAGAAATAAGTTCACAATAAACTTTGACGTATGTTCTTTTAAATGATACATTTAGCAAACATATTCACTCATGCATCTCTGAGTACCATGACTTTAAAAATTTATAGTGAAAAACCGTTTGTTACACTTTTTGGCTTTGGACAATGTGCACACCAGCTGTCCATTTCTTTCTTTTCATGGAGTGCACTGTGTCATAACCATAAAGCGTAACAAATGGTTTTTCACATTAAATGTTTAAAGTCATGGTATTCAGTGGTGCATGACTGAATGAGTTTGCTTAATGTATCATTTGAAAGAGCATAAGTCAAATTTTATTTTGAACTTACTTTTGCAATTATACGCCTCATTGCTTCTGCAAAATAAGCCTTTGTTTCAGGGTTCTGTTTTTTCTGGGACGCACTGTATACATGTATATCATATTACAATAAAGTTAATTGCAAATAGTAAAAGCTCACTTCCCATGAAATGTTTTGGATTCATATTACAATACGTCATGACATCATCATCATCATCATCATCATCATCATCATTACCATCATTATTCCTATAAAGAAGGAGGGTAGAAGAATAGAATATAGTCTTTGGTAATCATATATAGCACTTAATTTTTACAATAAAGCTTTTCGCAAATAGTAAAAGCTCACTTTTCATCAAACTGGTTGAATTTACGTTTTGATCAGTAATTCTTCAAATGCTTCATCGCATCATCATCATCATCATCATCAACATCATCATCATTACTCTTAACTAGGAAGGCAGAAGTATCATAGTTGTTGGTAATCATATGCAGCACTTTATGGTGTCACTGGCCTGTGTAGGAAGACTTTGATTTCAAGACATCAATACAACAGCAACATCATCTTAACTCGACGAGAATTTATAGATCGTGCGATGCTCGTAGGTTTCCCCGGGATTCAGGATGCAATTGGGGAAGTTGGGCTGATTGTGAAAAAAAAGACAAAACAAAAGAAAAACTAGAGCAGTTCGACTGCGCGCAGTCGATGGATATGCCTCCGCAGTTCGCACTCCCACCCAGTTGATGTAATTTGAAAAGCTTCAAGTTGCCATGGTAGCAAGACCAATTTAATGAATAAGCATAAGCCCATGTAACCCTTGACCAAGTTACATTTTTTTTGCCCTTTCAGCTCCAAAATCTAATCAATTTATTGGTGCCTCATAATACATACTTCACCCAAGTAACATAAAAATCTGACTGGCCGTTCTCAAGTTATCAGGGTAACGAGCCCAAATCAGACATTTTTAGGCCCAGTGACCTTTGACCTTTCAGCTCCAAAATCTAATCAGTTCATTGGTGCCTTGTAATACATACTTAACCCAAGTTACATCACAATCCGACCAGCCACTCTCAAGTTATTGCCAATATCAGACATATTTAAGGTCCGGTGACCTTTGACCTTTTGACCTTTGAACTCCAAAATTTAATTAGTTCATTGGTGCCTCATAATACACACTTCACCCACATAACATGAAAATTTTACTGCCCGTTCTCAAGTTATCTTGGTAACGAGCCCAAATCAGATATATTTTAGGCCCGGTGACCTTTGACCTTTCAGCTCCAAAATCTAATCAGTTCATTGGTGCCTCATAATACATATTTCACCCGAGTAACATAAAAATCTGACTGGCCATTCTCAAGTTATCATGGTAACGAGCCCAAATCAGACATATATTAGACCTGGTGACCTTCGACCTTTGACCTTTCAGCTCCAAAATCTAATCAGTTCATTGGTGCCTTGTAATACATACTTAACCAAAGTTACATCACAATCCGACCAGCCACTCTCAAGTTATTGCCAAAATCAGACATATTTAAGGTCCGGTGACCTTTGACCTTTTGACCTTTGAACTCCAAAATCTTATCAGTTCATTGGTGCCTCATAATACATACTTTACCCACGTTACATGAAAATTTGACTGCCCGTTCTCAAGTTATCGTGGTAACGAGCCCAAATCAGACATATTTAAGCCCCAGTGACCTTTGACCTTTGACCTTTCAGCTCCAAAATCTACTCAGTTCATTGGTGGCTCATAGTACATACTTGGTCCTAGTTACATCAAAATCCGATCGAGGCTTCTCAAGTTATCGCGGTAACGAGATCCGGTAACGGACGGACAGACGGACGGACGGACGGACGGACAACCCGAAAACATAATGCCTCCGGCAACTTCGTTGCGGAGGCATAATAAACATACTTAATGGAGTAAGGCAAAGTATACAAGCATGGGATCCCTTTATTATTTTTTTTAATTCTTACTCATTGTTATAAATAAAGCTACACCAGAAACATTTTTCAAAATTTCTTAATTCTCATAACTAGTATACCTCTTTACGAAAATGAAGATGGCAAAAGCTATCCAAACAAGGTGATAGCCATGTGTCTCACCCTTTTGCGTTAACCTCGTTTGACCTTTGACCTACTTACAAAACCTTTGATCCCAATATAAAATTGAGTTCCCTATAAGCAGTGTGGGAGTTGAGTCCAAAAGTACAGAGTCAAAGTCCGCAGATAAATAAAAGCTTGCCATTCAGTTTGCATTGGGATTTGATGCCGAGTTTGAGCCCCGAGTCCAAAAAATTGGACTCGAGTCCGGACTCGACTATAACACTGCCTGTAGGGTATCTACCAACTAAGTTTGGCTGCAAATGGGCTTATGGTTCGAAAATTACCAACCCTAGAGAAAACTTGTTGGTAAATATTTGACATTATTTGACCTCTGACCTTCATACAAGACCTTTGACCCCAAATAAAATTAAGGTCCCCGTAAGGCATCTACCTTCCAAGTTTGGTTACAAACTGGCGAATGGTCCAAAAGTTATTCAAGTTTTGTAAGCGTTTTCGAAAGACAGACTGACGGATGGATGCTGCTACGGATCCCTTCGTCTTGTTCCACCTCAGTAGCTTGACAAAAATTTGAGCACAGGATAAAAGTAAATGTATAACAAACAGAAAATTTAAACACAGATAAGGAACTAGAGCAAAAATTTCCCCCTCCTCTCCCCCTCACATACTGCCTATGCACACATACACCTGCATCCCTCCCAATCCACTACCCTCCTCCCCAATCACTTCCAAGAAATCCTTACCCTGTTGACACTATTTGGGTAGTACTGTGTCTCCAGACAGAAGCCACTGTGTTTGGAGTAGGCCCCTACTTGGCACCCTCTTTACCTCCCCCCCCCATCGTCTCAATGGCCTCCCCTCCCCTTATCAGACAGAAGCCAGTGTGTTTGGGGTACCTGGCACCCCCATTACACGCCGTCATTGTCCCACTGGTTCCCCCTCCCTACCCTCGATCTCTCCCTCAATCCCTCCCACAAAATCCTTACCCTGTTGACACTATCGGGATAGCACTGTGCCTGTAGACAGAAGCCACTGTGTTTGGGGTACTCTGTGCCCCTTTACCCTCCCCCCATCATCGTCTCACTCGCCTCCCCCTCCCCACCCTCCGTCCCTCCCTCAATCCCTCCCACGAAATCCTTACCCTGTTGACACTATCGGGTTATTACCGTGTCTCTAGACAGAAGCTACTATGCTTGGGGTAACTGGTGCCCCCTTTACCCTCCCCCCCAATCATCGTCTCACTCGCCTCCCCCTCCCCACCCTCCGTCCTCCCTCAATCCCTCCCACGAAATCCTTACCCTGTTGACACTATCGGGGTAGTACTGTGCCTCTAGGGCTAAGCCACTGTGTTTGGGGTACCTGGCGCCCCCTTTACCCCCGGTCATCGTCTCACTCAGATAGTTGCCCGTGTAGAACTGGACGCCAGGCATGGTGGTGAAAGCCTCCAGGCATCGCCCACTGTTTTGATGGAAGACTCTGAAAAAAAGGAACAGGTATAAAGTTCTAAACTGAGCTCAGTCTCATTTAACTTTTTTATTTCAAACTAGCATGAATTTAACAAACTCTTTTATGTCTTGCCTGAACGAAGTTCGGCAGAGACCTAGTAATCACTTTTTTTCTGTCAATCTGTTGGTCTGTTACGAAAATCTTAAAGTTTTATATTTTTAGTTTTTGTTCAACTTGCTCTCATTTCTTTATTTCTGCATCAATTGTATTCACACTTGGTACAAATGATTCTTGGGTAGTTGGGTAATACCACATGTGTGTTGATGAGGATGATGAGGTCAAAGTTCATCTAGGGGTCAAAAGGCCAAATGATATGAGGCAATCTGTTACGAAAATGTTAAAGTTTTTGTTTAACTTGCTCTCATTTCTTTATTTCTGCATCAATTGTGTTCACACTTGGTACAAATGATCCTTGGGTAATACCACAAGTGTGTTGAAGAGGATCATGAGGTCAAAGGTCATCTAGGGGTCAAAGATCAAATGATATGAGGCCATGTGCATCATTTAAAACAAAAATGTTTAACTTTTGTCTCATTTCTTCATTTCGGTATGAATTGTGTTCACACTTGGTACAAATGATCCTTGGGTAATACCACATGTGTGTTGATGAGGATGATGAGGTCAAAGGTCTACGAGTTACAAAATTTTTTAATTTTTGTTTACCTTTTGTCATTTCATTTTTTTTCATCAGTTTTGTTCAAACTTGGAACAAATAATCATTTATTGTCACATTATACCTACAAAGGTTACACCAAGTGTCATCTACAGCGTGTATCAAAAAAAAGTAGACATTTAGAAATTTTTTTATTAAAAATTGTTTTCGTGATTTTGAGATTATTTTGTGATATGAATATTTTACCTTGGACCTAAGCTATCTGATGACACTGTTGGTATTGAAAGTATTTCACGCATGAGTGAGCACAACCCGCTTTTGTGCAATTGGTCAAAAATGCATTTGCGCACAGAAGTGTGTTCTTATAATCAATGTTTAATGCCTCACAGACCGGTGCTGCAGAAGCTCTCAACTGATGTTCACAGGGATTGAATTCTCAGCATGCTCACAGAAGAGCTAATATCAATTTTGTGACAAAAAAAGACAAAAATGAAGCACTGATTCAGATATACCCCCATAAAAAGAAGAGAATGTCATATTTGCA
>JZLH01S0143798.1:4394-14965 GCA_001188425.1 Eucidaris tribuloides | reverse complement strand
TACACGCTGTATAGGTCAGAGTTGTTTTTATGAAATATTTCAATATTTGCTCTTGAAAATAGTGTATAGCTTCATAAAACAATAAAAAAAACATATTTTAAAGAAAATTTTCAAAAATAAACATGTAAAATCCGGAAATTCTAAAAAAAAACACCCTCAGCACAGCCATTTCATACTTGTGTCGCGTGAGTCATGCATGCTGTGTCTTACGAGTCACATGTCAGGGTATAGATGATTGATTTACTTGATCAAGTATTGGATTCGGCTCCAATATTTTCTTGTTTACGACTTGTTTGACATGAAACATGCGTGACTCGCGTGACATTTACGTGAAATGACTGAGCAATTTATTTAATGGCTATTTCACATGAGCCATCCTTGGCCAATTTTTACGACAATATTTTTTGATAGTCTAATCTACCTGGCAAATGGTTTCTCTAATGATGGTGTGATGCAGTAATTGTGATCATAGCCCAGTCCAGGAACGTCATGAATTCTGGCACCAATTTTTGTGGGCTGCTGCAAGTCAAAGACAGTATTCTTCACTGGGGCAATTTCTCCTACAAACAAACAAACAAACAAACAAAGAAGAATTGAAACTACAGAGCTGAAATTTAAGATTATATCAGAGACTCCAACTCTCCCATCTTCGGCGGGAGATCTCCCGCTTTGAGTCCATTTTCACAAAATCTCCCGCCCTAGCTGTGTTTCTCCTTTTTTCTCCCGCCTAACCACCCTTTTTGAAAAGAAATGAATCTGAATCAGTGGCTTTGCCCAATTTAGTGTTGTCATATGTTTAAAAATAAGCCTAAGACAGCAACAGAGAACTTCTAAAACCCTAAAAAATAGCCTCCGGCCGCAAGGAATTTCATGCTTAGCGCCGGTGATGTGGGCTACGCGCACATTAAGTCAGAGTCTCCCATTTGCTAGGGGTCTCGGCGGGAGATCTCCCGCTTAAGAGGTGCTGGGGGTTGGAGTCTCTGCTACATCATAAATACTAAGAGATAGACAGACTAAAAGTTTAATTAAATAATTCTTTTTAACTTCATTTGTTCCATGCTGCATTACAGCTACAATGAATTTGACAAAACTAAATATTATATCCACATATGTCTTTTCTTGTTTATTAACAGGCCAAAATAAATTACATGTGGCTGTGAACTTGGAAGTGGTAAATACCCAGAAATTTGTGATTAAGAGATTGGTAATTGACCTACTTTAAGGGGATTTTATTATTGTATATAAAATATTCATTTATGCCACTTTAGGCATACAGATGTGTTTAAAAGATGATATGTAACATTATACTTTCTTGTTCACAGCCGTGTTTAGTTTTGGTACATGGTGAAAAATGAAATTTTCTATCATGTATTTTTCAGGTACATTATCTGTTAATGCCCTGAAAATGTCATACTTTGAAACTCTTCCATAGCTGAGAAAATAATATGATATTAAAAGTGTTGGGGTGGGGGCCCCCTGATGTTTTGCCATTCATAAATCTCATTGCTGATCATTTAAAAATCAAATCAAATCAAATCTGGTATCTGGCCTGTCAATACCAAGAAGTTACGAGAGGTTTACAAAAATCTTTGTAAAAACCGACCAAAATTATACACTGGCTTCAATAAATGAGAAATGAATAAAGAAGGCAGAAAGGAAAATTCAAACAAAAGACAAAGAGCAGTGGTATAACAGATCCATGATCAACACGATAAGACAGATGACGATGATGATGATGATATGACAATGGCGATGTTTGATGATGATTAATTATGATAATTGATGATTGATGATATTGATAATTGATGATGATGAGGATGATGATAATGATGATTATAATTATCAATGATGATTGATAGTGACGATTAATGTTGATGATTGATGATTGATAATTGATGATTGATGATGATGTGATTGATGATGATAATAATTGATGATGATTGATAATGTTAATTGATGATGATGTTGATTGATGATTGATAATCGGTGATGATGATCAATGATATTGATAATTGATGATGATGTTGATTGATGATGTTGATTGATGATGATGTTGATTGATGATTGATAATGGATGATGATGATGATGATGATGGTGAGTGAAAATCCCTACCAGTTGGGATGCTGGTGTCATCTACTGGGGTGTAACTCTCTGCAGCTATGGTAATTTCATGGTCCAAGACGCTGCCAGAATCCTGTACGAATTGGGGAAATTTGTTTTCAATGTCTTTGAGAATCAGATATATTCAACAACAGAAGTTAATAGACAATCTTCATGCCATTAGTCACTGGTTTGTTATCAAACTGTAAAGTTATGTACGCCAGCTTCAATATTTCATAACTCTTTGATCAAAACTGCAAAGTGTTCATTTGAGTCACAATTTTCATTTATTTTCACAGAAGCTGACATATAGTCAATGACTACAAGCAATTGGAAGTTTTCAGAAGTGAGGAAGCTTTAATCATAAATCTCTCTAGGGCAAATACCTGATACTCTGCAACATCAGCAAACGATTTTAACATCTTGAACTTTTTTCCAGTTTTGCTAACTTTCAGGATGACTTGATATGACAGCGGTGGCATTGACTTAATACAGTCAATCTGACTGCCACTTTTATTGCATATTTTCTTATTTTGTGTGTGGTTGAACTAGTTCTGCTCCACATTTCAAAGCTATTCTTGTCTAAGACAAATGAATTTCAGGTCATTTCATTTTTTTTTTTTGGGGGGGGGGGTAAGGCCCCACCTTTACAAACTACTGGATATGCCCCTGAACAAAGTGGATTACAATTACATTTATCATCAAACCGTAACTTACATGTCCTCCAAGATTAAAATATGAATGATTCGTGAGGTTGACGGGCGTTGGCTTAGTTGCAGTGGCAACATACGAGATGACTACTCTGTTGTCTTGCGTCAGTTGGTAGGTGACGGAAACATTCAGCTCCCCGGGATATCCCTCCTCACCGTCATGACTCAGGTAGGTGAACCTGACGCTGTCGTTGGCTTCTATCGAACCTGTCCAGACAACCTGATATCAGAATATTGAAATGCAAATTTGTATTATGCAAATTTATGCAGAAATCACCATCTATTATTCATGAGGGTTCTAGTAGCAATGTGGTAAACAAATATAAAAGACATATTACTCAATCATTTCCCAGCACCACCAAAATCTTCTCCAGGTCCATTTTAACACCAAGCACTATGGAAACAGATCCTTCTTCAGTGTCATTGCACCCACACTACCAATCAACATTTGTCAGCTGCCCACCCTGGATTCATTCCAAAATGCACTGAAAACCCACATTTTGTATTCCACTATAGTGAAATTGATGATGATAATTTGATAAGTTATTCTATATTTTAAATTTGATATTTAACTTGTAAAGTGCATAGTGAGCCCAAGTTATATGCCCTATATAAAACTTCATTAGCAATTTTATTATCATTTAAATACCTAGAGCTAACAATATACAGTCAACTTCGCCTTAGTCGAATCTCTGAATCTCCTTTGATTGTTTATTAACCCTGTATATTTACCAACAAAATATTTTAGTTTTGAGAATCTGTGTCGTATCACATTTTGAATGGCGTGAAATATGGTCATGTCAAGTACAATAAACTCATTATAAATTTGAGAAGTAATTGAATTGCATTATGTTCAGTTGTTCACAGAGCTGCCAATGTCAGTGAATCCCATAGAGCATCAACTCCCATAGGCCAATGATACAAGTGACAGGTCCAAATGCGTGAAATTTTTGCGTGAGAAAGGGCCAAAATGTGGGAGTCTAATGCTCAATGCGTGAGACTTGGCAGCCGTGTGTTCATTCTTCACTGGACAACTTCTGCTTGGGAAGGATTGGTGCCTTCCATGATGTTACTAAAACATTGTTTTTTTCTGGCGAATCGTTTGTAAACTGTATATCCCAGACACTGGCAGGTGGTTTTATTTGTCTTATTTTTTAACCACCTGATGAGCATTTCACATAAAACTCTTTTAGCTTACTAGTTTCTAGTAATAACTTATTTGCCATATTTGTGTTTTTCTTTGAATGTGTACTTTAAACTCCAAACCCCCCCCAAAAAAACAACAACAAACAAACAAACAAACAAACAAACAAACAAAAAACAGGTTCAGGTATTAGTTGAGGATGTTGATGTATTTACATGTACATCTATACAGGTGCCTGCCCCAGATAAACAGCAGGAAGTGAATGTACACATTCAAGGAATGCTGCATGCACAGGTGCAGAATGCTGCCTTGTGCAATACTTGAATGTATATTTCTTTTGTTGCTAGGTTGAAAAACAAGCCATGTTTGTTAATAATTGACTGAACTTGCCTTGTGCCATATTAGAATGTATATTTCCCTTGTTCTAGTTGCTAGGTGGAAAAACAAGCTGTGTCTTTCATTCATTAACCATTAGTCCTGGGGTGGTGGGGGTGGGGAAAGGGGTAGGGGACAACAGTATAATTGTGAGATAGAAACCCTCATTTTCATCCACAAATTTCATGTCCAGTGCATCACAATTTCAGAAGCAAAAGAATTTCAGTTTAAGAGACCTAAAAATTCTGTTCCACGTACCACTGCATCCCTAAAAGACCATTCAAGAGCATTGTCGGCCCCCTACTTTAAGTTTTGCTACCGATTTTTTCCTGGCGGGCGGCCAGCAGGTTGATATAATTTTCAATTTTTTTTTTCACAAGAAATTACAGCAAGAGTTGCATTATTTTCCAGAATAGTTGATCATTTCTGAACACTTACTTTGTGAAAACCCACAATTCCTCCGTGTAAGTGGTTAGGTCCGTTGTTGATCGCTAATTCGTATTTCTGATCGTTGAGAGTGAAGTGCCCCTTGGCTATCCTGTTGGCCACTCGGCCCACAACCACCCCAAGGTAGGGGTCATTCTTCTGATAACCTAAGTGGATGGGAGAAAGAGACATCAACTCACAAATGATATATAACAACAACAACAACAAAACAACAACACTACTAGTACTACTTCTACTACTTCTACTACTACTACTACTACTACAAATATGATTATTTATACAGTATGTCTAAAAAAAATGGTTCAATCGGGACAAAAATATTTAAAGTGATAGGCTAACATTGTGGAGCTTCAATTTAAAAATTTGTCAAACTTTGATATCTGAGCTACATAGAAGTGTTCAAATGGACAAATAAACACCCTAAAATACAAAAGTTTGGAAAGTTACACTGCCAATGGGGAGTGATACATGAATAAACAATGAAACTCAGGGCGAGTTTTATTAAAGCCCAAGTTTAGTTTTGGGGATTTTTTGTTATTTGAAAGCTTTATGCCCCAAAGTCATAACCCTGCAATAATAGATTCTGAATGTTTTTAGTTTTTTTTTAAAAATTAGTTAATGAAAAATCCTGGGGGACCCCTGAGATTTTCGACTATATTTTATATTATAGCATCCAAAGGGTTACGAGGCTTTAAGGTTGCATGTATTATACCTCATCTGAAAGAGCAGGCTCTGCTCTTTCAGATGAGGTATAACTCTAAACCTTCTTTTGTCTTTGTTTTTTTTAACAATTATTATGAAACATGTCCCGGGCGGGGGGGCGGACCCCCAACTTTTAGCAGTATTTTGCCTTATGTTAGCTCCAAGGGTCTTAACGGTTCTTGAAGCTATCCCTCTCTGAAAGAGCGCGAGTCTGCTTTTCAGATGACGTTTAACCCATGCAACCTTAAGCCTTTTAAACCCTTTGGTGCTCTATATAAATTAGTTATATCGTGAATATAGTTCGTTTCTATGTATTCCTGTATAATTAAAACAAAAATAAAGACATTCAGAATCTATTATTGCAGGGTTATGACTTTGGGGCATAAAGCTTTCAAATAACAAAAAATTCCCAAAACTAAACTTTGGCTTTAACCTAGGTGTACACACAGTAAGCCTATGGGAGGAAATGGGCAAGTGAATCTGGTCAACTTAAGATTTTCACTTTTTTAAAGCACTAAAGAATCATTTTGAAATACATTTTTTCAGGGCTTCATTTTTAGACCTCATCAAAGACACTGGTAGCATAGGAATCATGCGGCTCAGATTTTTTTAACTGTGGTAAATGTTAGCCAATACCTTTAAGGTACCGGTATGTAATTTTCTCAAAAGGTATGTGTGTTTGGTATCATATTAAAGCAGAATAAATTTTCTTTCTGATAAACCTAGTCCATTTCATTTGCTTGTAAATGCAAAAGTTATGATTACTTTTGTGCAGTCAGGCAAAATCATGTTTGTCCCACTTTTGTGTATTGGTCATAATGACAACTGAATTGGTGGTATTGTTACAGAACTCATACAAATTGAATTATAAAAATCAATAATTAAACAATTAACAAATGCCTTTTTTCCTTCAGTATGTTTATTTCTGATTATCTAGTAAATAAAAAATCAAATACAAATAACCCTTACTTGGCATTGAAATGGTATTGCACATGTTTATGTCTTCTGTTTACCAGACTGCATTCACACTGACATCGTGATGATCTGCACATCTCATTCATTTTAGTTTTTTGTCAAAGTCATGTACCTCCTTTACTTCAAATTATAGGAAATCAGATATGAACAACCTGAAAAATCTATTCGTTCAGCTAAATTGAACGATTACACCATCGTTAGACACTCTCATTTAGGGTTTGTTTGTTAAACATTGTGCAGAACTGCATACATGTATGACACATACAGTATATACTGGGACAAACACGGTTTTGCATCATTGCAGGAAATTCAGTATATTCTCAGGATTGACACAACAAAATAAAATAATTTATTGCACTGAAAAGTATGTTCTTTTAGCTTATGCCAATACCCAACTTGACTAGGTTGTATATGATTTTCATATATTAAAAAAATAATTTCCAATTGGACCATTTTTTTTTAGATACACTGTATAGCGCTAGATCATATACATGTAGGTGTATCTAAAAAAACACAATTGCAAAGAATTTAATTTTGACCATTTACCAAAACTATACTTGGGCTTTAAATGACAAATGACACACTTACGATACAGACAAAAACATATATGAATTTCTACATTTGCACTGATTATTTCTCTTTTACTTCTGTCTTTAACAAGAAAATGTGTCCCTTACAGTAATATTTTCACAAAAACACTAGATTGCATGTGTATCAACTTTATAATATGTAGGCCTTACAATTTATCAGTCTCTCAAATCTGATTTTATCTCATCAAACAAGTCCAACCTTATAATTACCATTTATTTCTTCCCATCCAAGCACTACATCCGACACTTTATTGTTCCGATCCGGTACCCAGAGTTCTGTGACAGTTGCACCATAGTTGATCAGTTTAAGGATCATCCCATTTGCGTTAGTGAGGGTGTATCGCTCCACCAATTGAGTCTTGTTTATGTGGCCATAATTTTCTTTCGTCACAGGCATGTTTGAACGTCTTGGTATACAATGATCGAGAGCGATTTATGCTGCAAGAAAAATAAAATACTGTTGTTTCATGACTTTTTTTTTATCAAGACAAACATAAAGGAGGACCAGGGGCCAGTATCATGAAAACAATCCAACCCCAATTACCATTGGTAATTAGCATCATTGACACTATAGTGACATATTTGGAGCTGGTTGTAAGTCTCATAACACATGTTGGAATCATCAGCTCTACAATGAGCTCTTAATGTTGTATCAGCTGTGAATTAGCAGCTCTTTTGTTCTCAGCCATATGGTGCGCCAAAAAGAGCGCAGAGTGCACGTGTCAATTAGCATGAGTTTTATTGTTATTGAAGATACAGGTATATTTCACAAATGTGCGTGACTACAATGAAAATACACTTGTAAATATGTCAGCTCAATGCATACCGCATATATAATGATACCTACCCTCCATGGCCCACCTATTAAATTGAAAATTTCCATAAATGGATCTTAATTTGAGTTCAATCTTCAAATAAAGTTAATTTTGTAGACTACATGTACTTGCTGACTTTTGTCTCCATTCAAATTCACACGATTCAATACAATAAAAAAAAAAGGACGAAATAAATGTATGAAGTTTAGAATTAGATCATGAAATCTGGGGTAGATTTCATTTATTGAATCGGGTAAACATAAAGTGTGATTTTAGCATTTTTCCAGCATGTTTGTAAAAAAATAAATTATAAATAAATAAATAGATAAATAAATAAATAAATAAATAAATAAATAAATAAATAAATAAATAAATAAATAAATAAATAAATAAATAAATAAATAAATAAACTAGAGGTACTCTGCAGGGGCGGGACCCTTCGAGCACATGTATCCCACGAACCCGTCCCTTCACCCCCCATTTGGATAAATTAGAAATATGACATGGCTTCCTATAAAAGTCAGAACAATGAGGGCACTGTCACTGAAAACTATTGTTACGCAAAATGACCACCCCCCCCCAATAAACCTCCAAAGCAAGTTTGAATAAAATCGGACAAGAAATGTGGCCGATATATCATATACAAATGATGTGACATGGCACCCAAGTCGGAACACTGAGGGCGCTGTCACCGAACACTAATGTGGCCTACATGTAGAATGACCACCCATACACCTATACAGCAAGTTTGAATAAAATCCTTTGAGTAACAACAAAGTAATTGAAAAATAAGCATTTTTGCAAATTTAGACCTATCAGGTTGACCTTTGACCCTGTAAAAGGCAGAACATTGGGGGCAGCATCACCAAAAGTTATAGGTGTCTAGAGTTGACTATGATACACTTACACACCAAATTTGAAAAAAATCCGTCAAGAAATGCGGCCAGTATCAGGCACACAAGCAGACCCTGAAAAATGTACCTTTTTGTGTACAAAGACGGACCAAGCAAGGGCGCCACCACCAAAAACAATAGGCGTCTTCACTTTACCATAATACACCTATAATACACCTTCATACCAAATTTGAAGATGATCGGAGAAGAAATGCAGTTGGTAGAGCGCTCACAAGGAAATCTCTGCGGTGGCGGACGTGGCGGCGGTGGCGCGACAAGGCCAAATCCATAGTATCCTCCGAACAGAGTTCGGGGGATACAATAATTAAAGACACTATATAACAGTGTGGAAGCCTTATTTAAAAAATTGTCAAACCTTGCTTTCTGACATATCTGGTAGTGTTTGGATGGACAAATAAACACCTTAGTACACAAAAGTTTGGACAGTTATGGCTTATGCTGTCACTAGTACAATATGTGCAGATTCAAATTGGCACATTAATTTCCTATCGGGCGATAGGAAATTCTGCAACACAGCAGTCTATGGGGGAAAGCTCGAATGGTCTCTCAATTATTTTTACTTTTTTAAAGCACTTACTGATCGTTTTAAACTGCAATTTTTTCGGGGCTTCATTTTTAGACCATGTCACAGACACTGGTAGCATGGGGAATCGTGCAGCTCAGATTTTTAAAACTGAAAACACTGTTATACAGTGCCTTTAAATAAATAAATAAATGAATAAATAAACAAACTACTCACCATTCCACATGCATGAGCAATGAAATGCATACACAAGACTGGATATCGGTACTCATCAGAGAAATTGAATATGAAAGATAACGATTTTATCATTTTATCAGCGTGTTTGTCCCATTGAGGACACCATTACAAAAAATTTGCAACGAAATATTCTTTCCCCAAATCCCAGGTCCAAAATTTTTCCCGGTCAGTTAAGGTTTTTGGGGGGGGGGGGGGGGGCACCTGAGGGGGCACCCGCCAAGTGCCCCCCAGGCACCCCACCCACCACCGTAGCTACGCCCCTGCCTGCTCCCTCCCAAACGCTACAAATTCGTCACACTGACAGTCTTCCAAAACTAAGTTATTGACCCAAGGCAAGGGCAAGGCAAAGATGTAAGCAATATGGAACCGCATTTAAATTGATTTTTTTTTGGTAGACCCTATGCAGTAGACTCTATGCAGTTTTATTGTTGTTCATTATACTGCCAGATAATTGTATTTCAAATTGATTTTTTTTCAAACCTGACCAATCACACGCTTATTATTTTATTTTATTTTTTTCCTCATGATGATCGATGGGAACGGCGATCCTAGCCCGCAGTTTGCCCATGCCGCATGCCGCAGTACAAGGCGAGGCGTAGCGCCCTGCACACATCACGCCTCGGGGAACTGCGGGCGTCGCGTCTTCTCACTCACGACTATAAATTCCCAATAGCCTGCTGGTTTTATGAAGTTCCCAACCACATCCCCTCGCCGGCTCGGCCTCGGCCATGATCGTCTTAGCTGTCAGTCAAGCCCCGGCCCGAGCTCTAAGTTACACAGACGCAATCGAATCGGTCTACGTGTATTTATACTTTTTACCTGACAGCTTCCAGTTGATTTCAGTCTCAAAGCAAAGCCTCTGTTTTAATCAAATCTACTCCGACCCAGCTCCGTTAATCTTCCTTCTCTATCACAACGCGGAATATATCGCTGGTGTGCGTGGGCGTGTACGATATGTGTTGACACTTGTTCGTCGTTTTGTTTATCAATGCATGCACAACTATACATGCACCTTAATTGCACGTCCTGTGCAGGGGA
>JZLH01S0143790.1:40037-56893 GCA_001188425.1 Eucidaris tribuloides | reverse complement strand
GTACAGCATTAACGAGACATTCAGGTGTTAACAATTTCGTATCTATACTACTACATGGTTCTTGAATGGTAAATGGAGTGTGTTCCCGAACGTATCTAAATGACGGGCTACAAAGAACAAAAGTTGATAAGATATTGATGATTATTCAAATAATGTACATACTCAATGTGTCCACAGAAATCAGGTTTTAGGGGAAAAGCAAATAAGAGAATAACGATATGTTAATAAAATAATTATAATTATCATTCATCAAAGCATGGATTTATAAATAACGCATTTGTTTTGAAGATATGTATACATCAACAGTCAAAGTGGCACATTTGTGACAAATATGATTGTGTTTTGTGTGTAATTTTATAATAAAAAAAAATAAATAAATAACGCTTTACTCTCTTGAACGTATATTGTTGTATAATTATGAAGTAGTTATAACTGTTTGTGTTTCGTTTTGTATTTTATGATGCAATGCAGGAGGGGCCTCATCATGTAGTCTGCTTGCCACTTTCACGACGACGCCGAGGAGGACCAAACGGCGACCGTACTCGAAACTGCAAATATACGAGCTGGAGAAGGAGTTCCAAGCCAACATGTACCTGACGAGGGACCGCCGGTCCAAATTATCCCAAGCCCTTGACCTGACCGAGAGACAAGTCAAGATCTGGTTCCAAAACCGGCGAATGAAGATGAAGAAACTGAACGAGAAGGAGAAAAGCCACGACGGTAAGAAGAAAAGCGGGTCATCAAACTCATCATCGATGTCTTCGTCGTCATCGTCGTCGTCGTCGTCGAGTTCGTCACAACCACATCACCACAGCCACCCCAACCGCGCCTCGTCAATTCTCACATCCCGGCTTAGTCCATCCACTACAAATCCGGTTGAAAAAGGAGCAGATGCACTCTCAGACTTTTCCTCATTCTAATATTTTTTCGTCTTTTCAGTGGGGAATATGCTCTGTGGTTGTACAAGTGTGAATATTGCATTATTGGGTATGGACCTTATACATTGGTATACAAGAGTCGTGCCGGAGTTATATTATCTCAAGAAAGACGAGAAGCACGCGCAGCACGTACATATTGTTTCAGGCCAGAGCCAGAAGAAGGAGGTAAAAAGGAAAAGCTAAGAAGACAAAAAACTCATGAATGATTTTGCCTTTTTGTATTTGCCAAGCTGCATTCGAGTTATTCCCCGTATCTCGTGCACGTCTTGTCTCCATGCAAAGACGTGAATACTTCTCGTTTTTTTTTTCTTTTACAAGTCAGAGGCTGTTTTAAGCGTCAGTGTTCTGCATGATGTTTGTATTATTGTATAAGGAAGTATCCTACTATTCTGATATTGATGTTGAAAATTGCCCTTGATTACGGTCGGCGTGTTAGTTTCGTATTTGCTAAAAAAATCCCGTGAAAATCCATTAAGTGAAATATGACTAAAACAAACGACAAGACACTGCAGCAATGCTAGAATATTGTTGGACGGTTGTTTATGTAAAAAGTGTCGGCACACATTGACAAGCGCCACACTGCTTGTAAATTGGAAATCAGTTACAGTAGAATAATCGTTTGATATTAATGCGAGGAATATCACTACAAATACATAACCCCGTTTAGTTATTATGTTGAGTGACGGACGTTTACAATAAAGAGTTAGGTCAGTCTGTGGCCGGAACTTATCCAGCATGTTGGATGAATGTGTTCTGCGGCACCCCCTCCCCTACCAACACACACCACACATACTTCCCTAGCCATACAAAAAAACCAAGAAATGAGATATGGCTGCTTGATACACGTTGGAGCAGACCGTGATGACCGTCGAACTGGTTCGGAAATGTGGGGACAACGGACAAACCAAAACTGAGTGAACTGAGCTTTCTATCGTAGAAACGAGCCAGCTGTGATTGCGTTGCACCTGGTTCTGCCTTTGTCCAAATATTCTGAACCAGTGTGACGTACAACTTCGGTACTCTGATGTACAGATGCCCTTTTGCTCGACACCGAAGTTAGGTTCACTATATCGCTCTTACAGTTACACACAGATTGTTTTACAAAATTAAGTCAAAAATGTTAAAATAGGGATCTCCACAATTTTTTGTGCTAAATTTTTTACCCAAGAAAGTAAATTTGACACAAATTTATGTAATTATTTGCATTACATTTTTGTAGTGTGCTTAACATGTAAATTTTAGAAATACTATATAAATCATTATGTTAATTAACATAATGATTTAAATAATATTTGTAAAATGTACATGTTATGTGAAAGTCTACAAAAACGTTATGCAAATATAGTTTACATAAATTTGTGTAAAATTCATTTCTTAGGTAAATTTACACAACAAATTATGGAGTTCCTATTTTATATTTTTTTTGCATTTTTTACTGAATTTTTGTAAATTTTTTCTGTGTGTAAAATACAGGGTCAGACTTACTCGGAAAAGGGGTCTGTTGAGGAGTCACACTCGGAAACGAGTCAGGCACGACCCGGAATTGGGTCATATTTGACCCTGATTTTGGTCAGATGTGATCCAAGTCAGGGTCAAATTTGACCCCATTTCCGGATGTGATCCCCAACAGACCCTGTTCCGGGTCAGTAGAACCCCATTTGTGTACATCTCGATGACATAACCTTAAAGACCCGTCACTAAAACAAGGTATTTTTTCTGTCTCATATAAGTTTTCATTTTTTCCTAGCTATGCAAATGTGGGGTAAATACTGCCGTGAGTATAATATGTGTGTAATAAAGTCAACTGCGTGAGCTGCGTACTCGAATTTTGTGGCAATACAGTAAATAGCGGAGAACTTTCCCCTTTCAGAGGGAGGGATGGAGGGGAAAAATACATCGTACGGTATAACAGACAATTTGGGTGGTGAAATGTTCACAAAAAGCACCCCCTTTTAGTCTATCTCTGATTTGTTTCGTAAATAGTTCGCAAATTCTTTTGCATTGCAACTGAAGAAGAAGAAGAAGAAGAAAAAAGAGACAGTTCCACCCAAATTGTATCAAAGTTTCCTTTTCCACTTAAAGGCGTCTATTTAACCAGTTGATTGCTCAGTTGTATACTGTTGTCCAGTATTCCCCCCATGAAATGAATGCACTATATCAATGTCCGCTTATTAAGGTGGTCCCCGTATTGTTCACGGAATTGAGTTATTGTTACAGAATAACTGACAAAAGCGGTCCATCGTTTGTTCCCTTTACATTATTGTTCGAAACCGCTGTGGCACTGTCTATCTCCTTTGTGCGCAATCTCTTAATCGCTCCTCGTCTCAATTGCGATCGCTAACTAATCGTGAGTTCGCCGCCATTGTCTGCCTCTAACCCATAGAGGGCAACCTGTTTTGACGGCCAAACGAGAATGAGATGTGAACAGTGGATAACCGCCATATGGCTGTTTAGAGAAAAAAAATGACATAACGAAGGAAACACAAATATCAAACCAGCAAGTTGTCTGCATTGATTTTCATATTCAGTTAGTGCTGAATGAATGAGTAAATGAATAAATTAATAAATATATCTATATTATGTATAAGATGCTTATGGCAGAACATATTAATTACCTCAATGAATGATATCATATGTCTAAGATATGCTTCGTAATTTCGATGTATACGGATTTGTCAGAGATTTGAAATCATGCATTAATATGGGGGCATGTTTACAATGTTCAATTATGTCATAAATACTTGTCCAATCAGTTTTACTTGTTGATACTTTTGTCTCAATTGCAAACTGTCGCACGGATGATAACTTTAGTGGATATCAATTGAAGATCACTATCAGTTTATATTTCATGCCCGATATTGTGGGAGTATATTTTGTCTCAAGGGTCTTGTCACAGGCAATCCTATTTTTGCACAAGTATTCAATAGACCAGTTTCATGATGTATTCAGATTTATGCATATTTTCTCACCCAGAGCCTCGTGATGAGATGTTTCTTTCATCTGTTTTTATGAATGCAATTTCAATACTGAAAATGCAACTTGCATGCATTAGTTGTTGCTTTGCCCGGCAAACCTCTGTGAAGCCATCAGGTTGTCAAGAACAACCCTTGTCAGAAAGATATGCATACAATTTGCATACATTATGAAACTGGTCTAATTCACTGTCACTGCACAATATACATGTATTCCATCTATAACACGTCGTCTCACGTCTGGGGTTTGTATGGAATTAAATGAACAATGAACTTAAAGTTCAATATTCACTTCATCGGAACAGTAAAGTACCTGAATAATAAACTTTAAAAGAAAAAAAATGCATGTGAAAGAGGATTCATTTTGAGCTTTAATTAGTTCGGAATCGTCCTGGTTTAAAAACCCTTTGTCTTGAACAAAGCTGTCCGTGACCAGTTGATTCTCTCCTTGGGCGAGACCACTTTTTGTTCACAGTTGAAATCAATTCGTCTTTGTATTATTAAAATATACATTTTTTTCGAGTTGAGATTTTTGTCATGTCTACTAGTATTTGATGGGTGAGACACCGGGAAATTATCACTGCCAAGATGTGTATTTATTGCTTTGTTTATTTGTTTATTTTCATTTTCTTTTTTTACTGAAGTTTCCAAACACCGTTAAACCCGAACTGAGATTTTATCGTTCAGTTCAGTGTTTTTAACTGATTTGTTATACTTCACTTTTCCAACACTTGCATATCGAAATCAAGGTTTTTCCCATCCTCCATTTGTATTCAAATCATATGTGCTGTATGTTTCCCTCACTCAAAGTAACGGTGTCTTCTCTTGTCACACTGAGCTAATATCTGAGCAAACTTTTGCCTTTTGCTAATTGGAGGCCGCAGTGATGACGTCAAACCTGGTCGAACTTGTGTGGACAGGGGCCGAAACATGATTCGGCACGAATGTGACATACCCTTTTGGCAGTTACAATCACGTGCGACTATGGAGGTGGTGAAATACCCTCATACGTCCATGGTGCGACAATGTCTGGTGAAACCTCTGTTCATAAATAGTTTCAGCCATAGTGACGTCATGCTTTTAAAACGTTTGGGTCAGACTGTCTCTGAAAAAAGGTGAGAGGAAATGTTGGGGTCACACATGGAAGTGGGTCAGATATGACCCACAATTAGGTCATATTTGACCTGGATATGGGTAAAATGTGATCTAAATCGGTATCAATTTTGACCTCGTTTCCTGGGTTGACACGGACAGGAATCAGTCTGACAGTGCGGTTATGATGTTAGCATGCAATGGCGTACAATCATCCCGGTTAAAGTCAAGTTTACTGATTTTTTTTGGTCAATTTATTACCAAATTCAAATAAAAGGTAAATTAAACATAAAGAGTCTTGCAGTAAAGTCACAATTTGGGGGTAAATCATCATCATTTTTTATTCAACATTTTAATTTATTTATTTTTGTTTTTGTGTATACGTATAAATTGTAAAACCGACACGAGGTATTTACCTGAATATGAGATTACATGTAACCAAATTAGCTGTACAGTGTAATGATTGGTCAGTTTTATGGCTACCTACGCCCTGATTGGTCTGATTCAACTGTATATTCCAGTTTGTCTTTCACATATCATTTACTTACTACTGCCCGAAGTGATATGTTTGACGATGTATGTACCTCGCTAAACACCCAACACAGCCATTTGAAATAATGTCGCTCATGTTAATTTATTCATCTCCTCTGGTCACATGTTTATGACGAATCAATTAATATGTCACCACTGAAGTAAATGTCACTTATTATGTTCGTGACGTTATTTTTCTGTGAATATTCAAAGTTGCATTGTGATCTTGATTTCCGGGGTAAAGTATATTTGCTTGGTTAACCATGCTGAACAGGGAAAATGACAGTTTTCCACATAATCTTAATGTAATTTTTGCTGACATCACAAGCATTTCCTACGAAATAGGTCTTTGAAGCATTGTAAATTATATCATGGTAATATTGTTCACGATGATTATTACACTGATTCGTATGTTATGACAGAGTTAAAAGCAACCGTCCAGTTGTCTAAATATTTTCAATGGTTCTAAAATATTTGGAAGAAGACGTCTACACGACGTCATACATCTTCCTCTGAGAGAATGGGGGCTTTTCGATTGTGACGTAGACGAGTGGACTGCGACGTGATGACGTCATAATGATAGCTGACACTGCGGCGCCTTTCCTTGCTTTACTGCGGCCTGAAGCGAACGACGCCGCAACAGCAGATCTGAGCGTCCACCTCTCGGGCAGCGCCCGGGGTAGACGTCGCGACACATTCGCAACGCATCCACACGGCTTGCATTATGACGTCACCATGCCACGAACCAATAGTCGACGTAGAAATCTAAAAGTCCTCTGTAGTGCCAATTTAACACGTATTTATGTAGATGTAATTCGAATGAAAATGTGATAAATAGTTGTTTCATAATGTTATATGTACAAAATATTATAATAGTCTTTAAGTAAAAGAAACGCTGAGTTTGACGTTGTAATGTTTGACCATCAATGAATGAAAATGAAATTTGACCATACCCCTTACACTTCCACCGCGTGACGAGTATGTAAATATTTCAAATGTCTGATTTGTAAAGTCACGTGTCATTCTTAATAGTGAAGCTTCAGCAATCACTTCAATGTCGTTACTTAACATTAATTTCACCCGGTTCCCCAAGTACTATCTTTATAACGTGTATGAATGTCCTTTTCCCGATATTTTGCTTTTTCTTTCTCTCCGTTTATTTGTTGAGTCTGATTTACCAAAGACCGTACAATAAAGACGTCCAATTCAAGTTTAAATCTGAGTGTTTTTGTCTCTATTTTTTGTTTCAAAATTTAATACGCATTAAATACACACTGAGGCAATATGAAACAAAGACTGGCGAGACCAACAAATGTTTAGATCAGATAAATTTCTAATTATGTTGTAAAATGTAGCGTTTGAAGTGCAAACTTGAAATGTAAGTTTGCAAATATTTTGAACACTTATATAAGTCTACTCAAATACAAGTCAGAAATATATAAAACAATAGATAGCTACAAGAATGAATAAATCGATGAACAGAAAAAATAACTAAATAATAAAGACATACATGGTGCGATACATACATACAGACATACATACATGGTGTGATATATACATACAGTACAGACATACATTATAGACACCACAATTGCACAAGAACATTCGTGTCCCATAAACGAGTACTTTTGATAAGTTAAAAATGGTCAATTCCCACTCGTTCTATATGATGATGATGGTGATGATGATGATGAGGATGATGATGATGATGATGATGATGATGATGATGATGATGATGATGATGATGATGATGATGGTGGTGGTGGCGGTGGTGGTAATGATGATGAATATGATGATGATAAGGATGAAAATGATACTGATGATGAAAATGATGATGATGATGATGATGATATGGTGGTGATGAATATGATGATGATGATGATGATAATGATGATGAAAATGATAATGCTGATGAAAATGTTGATAATTATTATTATAACGATTGTTTTCATCATTATAAAGTAACCGATTTTTTATTTATTAATCAACGGCACCTTTGTGAGAAACACACAAACATAGAGAAAGAAACGACACCAAAACAAACCAACACACAAAAGAATGGACAGGCATACGCTCTCGTGTTGTCGGTAAATATGTGTCTGTTGCAGGCTGTAAGAAAGAAAACCACTGCCGCTTTTTACATGTACTATTGGTAACCATAGTCCCCAATACATGAACCCATTTCAAGTTAACGTCTAAATTATGATTGCGACAGTTCTGCGGCTGGCACGACCGCATATTATCCTAGAATGAAGAAAACGCGAGTACTCGTACACCATAGACCGGCAGAATGGACGTCATCGCACCTTGAATAGTCTAATACCTAGCCTCTTGATAAGATTTGGACACGAGATTGCTACATGAATCGCAGAAAGACGAACCTGTACATTAAAGCCGAAGTATAGTTTGGGTCGATCAAACAAATTTTTGGTCAATCTTACACACATTATTTATCAGGAAACAACATCAAACCTACTGAAAATTGTTTTAAGTGAAAAATTATGATGTTTGAATTAAAGAAAAACATCTAGTAAAATGTACATTACCTATGTTAAATGTCGCCCCCCCCCCCGTCCAGCCCCACCCCGACATTTTACATTTTGAGGAATTTCTCAAAAATGGGAGAGTTTCAGAGCGAACAATTTTCAGGGCATTCATAGATTATACATGCGTCAGGTGTATCTAAAAAAAAGAGTTGCAAAGAATTTCATTTTTTACCATTTACCGAAACTATACCTTGGCTTTAAATGTGGTCTTTCAAGAGATGACTTAAAAGACACTACATAGCATTGTTGCAGCAATATTAAAAAGCCAAACTTTGGCTTCTGACCTATGCATGATCGTGTTTCAATTGGCAAATAAGCACCCCAAAACACACAAATGCATACAGTTATGCTATCACTAGTAAAAAAAAATACACAGATGAATATCAGCATATGACTTAATGCCCGGTGGACAAAAAATCTATGACGCAGCAATCTCCGGGGAAAACTGCAATGGACGCTCACTGAATTGCACTTGTTAAAAACTCTTGATGATCGTTTTGAAATGCATATGTTCAGGACTTCCTTTTTGGACCTTATCAGAGATACACATAGCATAAAGGATATCTACATGTAGCTCATAATATTGTTAAACTTGAAACATTGTTAAATTTTACCTTTAACGTATATGTAATGGTGGCGACATTAGGTCTACAATGTCATTATATTTCATGAAGTAATAAACAAAATGTATGTATTGATTAAAGTCTTGAACGAAGGCAATCGAATAACAAGCGGGGTCGATGACTCCGTTCTTAATATAGACATCAGCGTGTGGAAGGGGGCGATTCATTAAGTACAGAACTAGAGTTCATTGGTCATATGCTTTTCGAAAGCATTCGTCAATTGTTTTTGCATAACTGTATTTTGCATATACGAATTGCCCAGTTTTCGAATAAGACTCCGTGCTACTTATGTGATTATGGTGTGCATGTGCATGTGCGTATGTGTATGTGTTTGTGTGTGTGTAGGCGTGGTGTGGTGTGGTGTGGTGTGGTGTGGTGTGGTGTGGTGTGTGTGTGTGTGTGTGTGTGTGTGTGTGTGTGTGTGTGTGTGTGTGTGTGTGTGTGTGTGTGTGTGTGTGTGTGTGTGTGTGTGTGTGTGTGTGTGTGTGTGTGTGTGTGTGTGTGTGTGTGTGTGTGTGTGTGTGTGTGTGTGTGTGTGTGTGTGTGTGTGTGTGTGTGTGTGTGTGTGTGTGTGTGTGTGTGCGTGTGTGTGTTTGAGTGCATGTGTTTGAGTGTGTTTGTGTGTCTGTTTGTCTGTCTGTGTGTCTGTGTGTCTTGGTTCCCGTCTATTTTTTATTGATAATTTGGTTACGTGATTGCACACACTAAAAAATTAAGGAGCAATTGGGGTGCAGACATGTAACAATAGCACAGCACCCTACCTGTTAAACGTGCAGAATTACACATGCACCTCCTTGGGTTTAATTTTGAATCCTTTAGGGTGCAAAATGTAAGAACTGCACCCCATAGTCTTCAAAATTTCACCCTATAGAGTGCTGCTATTGTTTGTGTGTGTGTGTGTGTGTGTGTGTGTTTGTCTGTGTGTGTGGGTTTATGTGTGCATGTGTGTATGTGTGTTTATGTGTGTGTGTGGGGATTCGTGTGAATGCGCGTGTTTTTGTGTGTATGTTTGTGTGCATGTTTGTGCGTGTGCGCGCGTATAATATGTCTTGCGACAATCGTATATGGGTGTTCTTGTGACGATTATTAAAACTTTATGCAATGAGTTCAACAACTTTGACTTATATTTTCCCCACGTAAGTCATGCCAAAATAGAATAATTATTAAAAAAAAAAATCCACTTTGATTATCTCTTCATATACAGAGTTTCGTTGCGAATATGATGTAAAACACAAAAATAGTCATGGGAAAATTTCCTGCGGAAGGCGGCAATACAATTGATAAAGTGCAATGATCTCTCAACTCAAAACAGTTCTATGATAAGTCTGATACTCCCTTTCGGGGTTACTTGTTGAATATATGCAATATTCCTTTTATTTCTTAGCTGAGTGGGTCATAAATGTATTTTTAACGATAAGGGACGGTGTTTAATCATTAATGGTGGATATGGAAGGAAATATTTAAATATGGGATTAATGCAAATATGAATTCGCTTTTCAATAAATAATGGTTATATTCGATTGTAAGTAAAAAAGAACTCACTAAAAAGTAACGGAAATTCGGGAAGAATTACACGAGAACTTTTCCCCAGGAATAAACAACAACAACGGTTTAAGAATTTTGAGCGCATACAGGAATATAATGCCACACGTTAGCGTTGTAGTTGCAGTTTTCCTCTTAATCCCCAAATTTGCAATTGCTGATCAATTTAGATAAGATGAGATTAATGATTATATTAATACTAAGAATGCTACAGAACTGGATATGCTGTAAAAGGTAATTGTATACACAAATATATATCCCGAACTTGATGCCGTATTAAGTTCAAGACGTTTTCTGGTGATTGCAGGCAGAATATGACGTATTTCAAACAATAATCCACCCAACCCCTTCCTGCTGGGTTGGTGTATTCCGAAAAGGTAGTAATGTACATCTGTGCGGTGTTGTGTGTGTGGGGGGGGGGACACGATCAACAGCGTAGACTTGGGGAAAAGAAAATCGTGTATGTGGACAATTGCGTCAATTTAGACCAAACGAAACAGAACCTCAGAAACGTATTATAAGGCATCCCGAAAATATTTTGATAGAAATTTATACCGAATTGTAAACAGAAAATGAGTCGAAAATTTGCATTTTCAAATACGCTTTATTTTTCATTGAAGACACTATGTAACATTGTGGAAGACCCGTTTAAAAAAATATCAAACTTTGATATCTGACATATCTGACAATGTTTGAATGGACAAATAAACACCCTATACACAAAAGTTCAGACAGTTATGCTGTCACTTGTAAAATATTACAGATAAAAATCAGCGCATGAATTATTCTCGGCCGATGAAAAATTCTGCAACACAGCAGTCTATGGGGGAAAACTGGAATGGTCTCTCGCAGGCGCGCCGGAACACTTTTAGTTTTGGAGGGGCAAAATCTCGATGGGGGCACATTTATGAAACGGTGTGAGATCCTCGGCAAGGGAGTGAAGCGACCGAGCGGGGAAGAGGGTGTGGGCAGGCGCGGTTCTAGAGCAGAAATTTTAGGGAGCTACTGGGGGCTTGACGGAAACATGCGAGGAAGCCCAACGACCGAGCGGGGGAGGGTGTGGGAGGGGGTATTCCCCCTCCCACGATAGGAACTTTTTGAAAATACACATAGCAAAGACGTGATTCTAGGCATGGTAAAAACACATTTTAAAGTTATACTTTCTAAAAAATTATAAGGGATAATCATTGTAGTCAATTTTTCAAAAAGATGTAGAGGAAGTATGTGAAAAACTGTAATGGGTCATACTTCTGAAGAAACGAAGCCGCCGGGGGTGTGGGAGGGGGATACCCCCTCCCATGGTAGGAACTTTTTGAAAACATGCCTAGAAAAGACGTGGTTCTAGGCATGGTAAATACATATTTTAAAGGTATATTTTATAGAGATTATTGGGGATTGTGTAGTCAGGTTTTTTAAAAAGATGTACAGGAAGTATGTAACAAACTGTAATTAAGTAGTCATACTATGCGAGGGAGCGAAGCGACCGACCTGGGGAGGGTGGTATCCTGAACTTTATGAAAATACGCATAGCAAAGACGTTTCCTAGGCATGGTAAATACATGTTTTTCACTTTTGAGATTTGGTAGACATACTTGCGAGAGAGCGAATCCACCGAGCGGGGGAGGGTGTGGGAGGGGGATCACGACAGGAAATTTTTGAAAATAGACAAAGAAAATACGTGATTCTGGGCATGGTAAAAACATATTTTAAAGGTATATTAAAGAACTTTTTGTAAAAAAAAATAGAGTATAGAAGTCGCGTTTATAGAGCATTCAAAAACAAATTTCTAGGGAATTAAACATAATAAAAAAATACCTGCGAAGGTTATGAAAACTATTCATTTTACTTAGTACGAGCAGAGCGAGCGAGCGCTTCAGAATGTATACAGATGTTCACGTCTGATCAATTGAATTTTGTATTACGCTCGTATTGACTCAAAATAACAGAAGTCACATTTGTCATGCAATATCCTTTCAGAAACATTTATTTATACATATTTATATTCGAGAACGACCCGAGCGAGAGCTCAGAATCATCATAAATTTTCATTTCTCATGAACGTACGTACATGTATGTCACAAATGATGTCAGCTTATTAGCCAATATGTATTATTCTTTGAGCAATATATATATATCACATGCAATGCTGAGCCACTTTTACTTTGCCATTCGGTTTTAGTCTGAAATGTATTCATTAAAAGCTTAAACGTGATCGCGTTGTTAGAGCAATGAAAAATACTCTAGAACGCTTAGAAGAAAGGAAACAAAATGAAGGGTTTTCTAAAGGTATGTTTCACGGGGGTACACTCGCCGAAGGCGAGGCCACCATCTATACTTATAAGTGTAAGTGCCCGTCAGGGCCGAAAATTTTGCATTTTTCAGATATGAAATTGACAATTTTTAGACAAGAAATTGCCTTTATTGCTCATTTTTTTTAAATAATTGTTTAATTATTTATTTTTCACCTTTCAGGGGGCACATGGGGGGGGGCAAAAACTCGTTTTGCCCCCCCAAATTTTATTTGGGGGGCAAGTGCCCCTCTGCCCCCCCCCCCGCTTCCGGCGCCCTGGTCTTGCTCGAGATTACTTTTTAAAATCAGCTATCTATTTGAACTGTATTTTTTCAACGATCATTTTTTTTTACCCTATCAAGACACTTATCCAGCATGGGAATTATGTAGCTCACATTTTTTGTAAATGAAAACATTGTATACCGATGCCTTAATATTGTTTAGTGCGGCGAATATACACTTGCCTGCCTCATAAGATGGCAATATTTTGTTGATACATTAATTCTTCGCCTATATCGTCCAAAAATTTTCAGACAATGTGTTTATTTCACGAAAAACACAGTATGGAAGCAATTTGTTTTGTTTCTGAGATAACTAAAGTAAAAAATAAAATACGTTTGACTGCAATAACAATTATGTATTTATTTGTTTCAAAATCCACCAAAACTCATGAAAAAAAATAAATTAAATCAATCAAAAATACAACAAAAAAAAATGATAATTTTTAATCTAATGTCACTTATCATTAAATTAACATCAGAATTGTCTGCTACGAGTCTAATAACGCGCGTAACCACCTCGTGACTCAGCAAAATTCTGAATACCGCCATTTTTAAACACATGTTTTAGCGTCGAGTCGGACGCTACAAAATGCTCAGCAGTCCTGAAATACTTAGATTATAATTGTTTTACCTGGGGTGAGCAAATATTAATCCCAGATGTACCGTTCACGGAAAAACGGCAACTTCTAAAATGTCTCTAAAGTATTCCATAATTATGAGCATGAGTGTTTATATCATCTTCGTGATTTGCATTGCTGCCCCCCCCTCCCCCTATTGATAATGGATGATAACAGAAAAGAGAAGCATCTAGAAACATTTGGAGAGAATAAATGACAGTGAACGGTATCATAAGAATTGAATCACTTTAACTTGCGAGGGGAGGGAGAGTACAGAGAATAGACAAACGAGCTTGAAAGGTGTGACGATTGCGGCAACAAGACCTTTTTTTGTTTAATACATGGGAGTCTCACGTATAATCATATCCCATTAAGGCCATAAAATTGCAATAAAATTCTAAGAACAATGCAACTATACTTCTCCAATACTTCAGTTGATTGTATAAAGATTCCCTTCTAACGTGCCTGGTATAACACTGCAAAAAGTGAGGGTGTTAAATTTAACACCAAAGGTGTTGCACAATATGAATACCGGTAAAGGGTTGATTTTCAACACTCTTGATGTTAAAGCCAATGCTCTTGGTGTTTGAAATAATTCGTTTGGTGTTAAAATAACACCCATGGTGTTAAAATTTTACACCACGTCTGGTATTCATATTGTGCAACATCATGGATGTTAAATTTAGCATCCCAGTTTTTGCAGTAGACACCTCCCCCCTCATTTCATTGGTGACGAAATAACGAAGTAGAAAGATCAAAACCCATTCCTGTAAATAACGTACAACGAAATAATACCTTTATGACAGATTTAGTGAACAAAATTCAATTTAATGTTTCAAAATGAAACTAACTCTTTCGCACAAAGCCATATTTAGTCTGGCTTTGAAGACGTCGGAGCTGTAAAACTGCTGTTGTAACAGACATTTTGTATTTTCTATAAAGTTGGAATCTGGTTTAATAAGGGGGGGGGGTGGGTATTTATAGTTTTAACCAAACGCTTGTCGGTAATTTACAATGCTTATTAATTTGACTGATGCTCTGCTGCAATAAATGTACTCTTAACCCATTTACTTTCCGTTGCCTTTTTTTTTTAGAAAGGGCCCGAGAGTAATATGACTTATTGTGATGATAATACGCTATGCAAGATTCATATTAGATTTGTATTCATAATTTAAAGAATCAAGCAATGGCAAAAACGAAAGAAAATACCTGGGAATTAAAGGTCGTGAGTATACATAATGTCAATGAATGAAATTTATGGTACCCTATAGCAGGGCTATTAATTCATAAAAGTAGACTTGTTCTTAATTAATATGATTTGTAAATTGGATATTTTTAATGTTATTAACTAAAGTGGGAGCTGACTTAATTTGAATGGATTGTATACTCAAATATCGGTCCATAATTTATCAGTGTATACATGAATGACGAGTACTTGCACTGTATTGCCAATAATTGCACTCTTTATATGAAAAAGTCTAGTTCACAGACACAGGACTGTCAATGGCACTTGTCGTTGCAGATGGTTTCGTGAAAATGGAAATTTGCATCTTCCATCTTGCATCTTCGTCCGCTGGACTTCGCTTTGGTTTCGTGAAGCTACCATTGGCGACTACATCCCGTTGAAGTGGGTACTGAAGTGGGTATCACTATGGAGGTATACTCCATGGTATCGCGCATGCTTTATACATCGTCGGTTGAAGACTGTGGGTAGAATGGTGTTTAGAAATGTCTTCTGACATAATCACATACTTTCATTACTTTGCCCATGGCAATATGTGGGTGACAGTTTCGTCAAGAGAATAACAGTTTTCTTATATGGAATTCAACATGCCTCCAAATTGAGTTCCATTTGGTTGTAGCAGATTTGGTTGGAAATTCCGACATGTTTTAGTTATGAATAACCCGGAAGTGCAAACCCATTTGCTTTTAGGTTGGTCTTTTCTAGGAGGTACCCAAGCGCAGAGAGGCTTACTTTGATTACGGTATTATTAAAGGCATTATATAACAATGTTTTCAGTTTAAAAAATCTGAGTTACATGATTCCCCATGCTACCAGTGTCTCTGATACAGTCTAAAAATGAAGCCCTGAAAAAAATTGCAGTTTAAAACGATCAGTAAGTGCTTTAAAAAAGTGAAAATCATTGAGAGACCATTCCAGCTTTCCCCCATAGACTGCTGTGTTGCAGAATTTCCTATCGGCCGACAGGAAATTAATGTGCCAATTTGTATCTGCACATATTGTACTAGTAACAGCATAACTGTCCAAACTTTTGTGTTCTAGGGTGTTTATTTGTCCATTCAAACACTGTCAGATATGTCAGATAGCAAAGTTCGACAATTTTTTAAACATGTCTTCCACAGTGTTATATAGTGTCTTTAAGGTTTCGTCCGACCTAAACCATATGGCAAATAGGACTACACCAACAAGCGAATCGATAAGCATTCTTCTCGAATAACAAACATTATTTTTTGGTATATAAATTGAATTTAGTTTTATTACATACAAAAAAAAATGACATAATATGAAACAATATGCATTTAGTAGAACCTATAAACACTCCACGTATAATAAATCGATAAGAACAAACCACCCTGTACTTAGTACAATAACAAAACATCATGACTTGGGAGTGAAATATAGATTAAGAAAATCTTGGATGTTTCACTCCTTAATTACAGCATGGAAAGTAAAGCCGTAAAGGTAAATTAGAGTCATGGTTATTAATCATTCTTATAAAGGAAATGTACAAATAACTGACAACTTAATAAGTTATACAGACACAAACACATACGCACAGATACCCAGGCATACAGACATACATGCACATACACAATGAACATAAAAAAACAGGTACAATACAAGAGCTGCAGGAAGAATTCGATACTTAAGCGCAAGAGGTTGGAATGTCAGTGGGTTGATGACAATAAATACAACATGTACAAAACAATCATGATTTTTCCACACAGTTACATGTAAGTACATGAAAATATTTTAATATGGTCCGTGGACGAAAATTCTATGACACAGCAGTCTTTGGGGGAAAACGGAATGGTCGCTCAATAATTTTGACTTTTTCAGAGAACTTAATGATCGCTTTGAACTGCAAGTTTAAGGGCTTCATTTTTAGACCTAGTCAGATGCACTTGTATGGGGACCATGTAGCTCAGACTCTTGAGCTGGAAACATTGTTTAACAATGCCTTTGAAAGGTAGTGTTTAATAATGCTTCTTAAAAACTGGAGGGATGGTGCATTTTTTGAGACAATGGCAAGGAATTCCACAGCTTGGGAACCAGAAAACAGTAATTTTCAGTTGTAAGTTTATTTCAATTTCTAAATTATTATGACTTCTTAAATTAGGAACAATATAAACCAAATCTGGTCCCCCCGAAAGGAACAAATGTATATTAGCAATTAATGTC
>JZLH01S0143790.1:0-23927 GCA_001188425.1 Eucidaris tribuloides | reverse complement strand
ACGAAATGTAAAACAAGGCCACGCGTATTACATATTTTACCGAATGTTTCCATGCAAGGGATGACTAGGTTGAGTAATGATTCAAAACAGCGAAACAAAACGAACAAGATGGCATTAGTTTTCGAGAATAATCCATCGACATACATGCGTCATTGTCACACGAAGAACATGAGCCACTTTGTCATGTCTCTAATGGGTAATATCATATACATGTACTCATAACGGTACAGCGTATTTTTTTTATCGTCACTTTTTCAACAAAGCTTATTCACATATTATCATGTCTATCTGGAATCTTTTTGTAAAGATTGTATCCTTGATCTGCTCATCATCAGAAAGAGCAGACTCTGCTCTTTCTGATGAGGTATAACTCAAATAACCTTAACACGTTATCAACCCTTTGGATGCTATAATGTGAAATATAGTCGAAAATGTGAAATATAGTCGAAAATCTAGGGGGTCCCCCACGAGATTTTTCATTAATTAATAAAATAAAAAAACGAAATACATTCAGAATCTGTTATTGGTGTGATATGACCTTTGGGCATAAACCTTTCAAATGAAAAAATCCCCAAAACTGAACTTGGGCTTTAAAATCATTTATAATGTAAAGATTCACATAAATCTTTTCGTCTTCCAAAAGCCCTTGAGCTGAAAAGTCAGGTTTCGCGAAAATTATCGTTGACAAAATTCAAACGGAATGCATCGGCGTAATTAACGTTGCTCACTGAATTTGAATTCTATACAGCCGTTTAACTAGTCTGTCTGCCAAACCTGATTCGCATATCAACTGAATACTTGCTGTTCAGAGCTTGTCTTACAAGATAAAAACTCACACCAGCGATTGGACGATTGTCAAGCAAACTTTGCTACGGTTGGATTCTACCAAATTCAAAATTACTGAGTGAAAGCTACATCCACGGTCAGAAACCTAGATTACTGGTACAAAATACAACTTGAACAATTATAGACCAATTACAAATAATGTATTGTGTATGATTCAAAAGCTGTGTAACGTGTGAATTCTAAATTGTGAAAACTGCATTTTTATGTACTTATCTTCAGTTGAATCAAATCTGGGCAAAAGCGCTTTGGTGAGCAAATGAAAACAACGCAGCCTTTAACTCAGTTTCTGATCGCAAATGGATCGGGGAAGCGTAATTCCATAATGTCGAATAGCAGAATACATACATCTATGACCTACGATTCATGTGACAGTCGGATACATCTCAAATTCATTTATATCCCAATCACTTCTCGTCATCTTCCATTTACCCTCGCCCTACATTTTTGACCTGTGCTTCTAGTATTTCATCAAACTTGGAAAACTGACATTTATAGTTTTGAATTCGTTGTTCTCCTGCCCTTTCTCATATTCTCTCACCCGTTTTTCCTTTTTTTCTTCTCTCCTGTCTGTATTGTTTGTTCTTGTCCTGTTTTATTCCATTATAGTATTGTCATTGTATCGGTATCGTTCAACTATTAACTGTTTCTATTGATCTCGAACGAATAGCAGTCTAACCACCAAACGGGGCCTACAGACTACAAGCCTGGCTTCAGTAGGTTCTCCATTTCCACCCTTCTTTCCACTATACATTTGTTTGTTTGCTCTTACTTTTGTTTTCGTTTATTTTCAAATCATAACTGCAAAATCACATTTTCACAACATGGCCAAATCTTAGTTTAGTACCAGCATGCACGTAACTATGCGCGTATATAATTCGTGTTATGGTATGAATATAAGAATCATCCATATTCAAGTCACTGACAATTAATACGTCTCTGTTTATGTTCTCAAATCTTCCACTATACACATGTACATAACATAACTTTGTATATTTGTGAAAGAATAAATGAAATGAAATGAAAAAAATGCCAATGACACATATGTCGCCTTTCTATTATCTGCATCGTCTATCTCTCTGTCAGTAAACGGAAGGACATTTCTTTAAATTTGTCATATTAACAATCGTAAGAACAAAATGACTTCATCATTGTATCTAAGCAGTTAAACATTAATCTAAGGATACAAAGTTGTTCTTTATGTAAAGACTAAATCGTATCACTACATTTTTTTCTAAAGGACGACTCCTTAACAAGATCTCTCCAACAATTTACTGTTCAATTAATAATAGTGATTATATTCATACGTGCACCCAACAAATTAGATCACACGCTAAAAACAACAAAACGTTGGAGACACTATCGTGTTCATACAAATACCCAGAAAAAGAGTAAACGTATCCATCCAACCCTGAGAACTGAATAAAATAAAAACACAAGACATATAATTAGCCAATGGTAATCAAGCCCTTTGCTCGCAGTCGTTGCGTATCTATTTATATCAGTCTCAAATCGTACAGAAATCGCATCCCCTCCACCAATTTCACCTTGAGAGATTCACATAAATATTGTGGCCCAACGTTACTTGCCCTAACAAGCAACCGGACGATCATGTAGTACATATTAACGAATAATTAGACTACCGTTGGCCCTGTAGACGCCCGACTAGATCATGTCCCCTGTATAACAACAAAGACACCGTTCCTTGTCCAAGGCGCGTGTCCAGATTGGTAACAGAAAATACATTTGTTGTTGAGAGTCGAAATGGATTGAAACACTAACGATATATACCTCATCAAACTAAGCCTAAAATAGATACAAAACAAGAAAAATTATACTCGTAATAGAGCTGCAGGAACTGTATCATGTAGAAACAAAGTTGATATGTAAAAACTATTTATGTTTAGATGTGGCCAAATTTTCTGAATCACAGAGAAACTGCCAAATTTCAAAATAACGGACATATGACGAAAAATGATCATCGACGTTTCAGAAGTTTTAGCAATAGATCGATTCGCATTATGCATATATGATAGCGAGAAAATATATAAGTAATTAATTTATCTCAATTGTATTTGTTGCATCGCCTGTAAGATACACGTTATACTGGGCCCAATTCCCACTGAATCCAACGTGAAAAGTATATAGCGTTACTTATTTGTTATTTACTTCACTTCTGTAAGCAAGAACAAAATACGCGTATTGTCGTGATCAGCATCATGCGAATTCTTCTGCATACAATTAATTTTTATTCATGATGGATAGTTTGCGTGTGACAACAATTTAAGGAATACAAATCGCCCAGGTATTAGTTTATATATATCCAATCACCAACCAGCCATGAGAGAGATAGAAGTTACGGTACACACTTGCATATTGAAAGGATATTTGCTTCTACCCCCTCCCTCATCCTGCGAGACAGGATTGAAACCAAGTGCCCCTATTTCATATTGGTCTTTCTTTCCTCCGTCGATCCGCGGCCAGCCAGTATCTCTTTCTGCTATTAAATATTATGGAGAAGCTGACAGCACCACACTAGGTTTGAAGCAATAGGCATATACTGATTTAAATAACATTAAAGGTAAATGACATGATTGGGGGTAGTCCTCAACTTGGGCTGAAACTACTCTAGAATCAAGTTAACTATGCAAGGATTCTCCTGTGAAAATCTTGTAGTCAAACGTTGACTCATTCTAAAATAAACAATGTCAACATCACTCGTAGCACGGAAACCTGCTGTGTGGCTCTCTATGGGGCTTATTTTTATCGTCCCCGGAAAAAAAAAATAAGATACTCATATGTTTATGCTTGATTCTCCTTAAGTAAACAAATTACAGACAAATCCTCCCAGGTGGGAGATCCACTCCTGCTAGTGTACAGTTGGTGTATATTTCAACTCATTTGGTTCTTAAGGCATGTTCAAGTGTTCCCAATCATGTCACTAACCTTTAAGTGTTTGATATAATATACTCAGATATATGTAAAAAAAAAAAGACAAGCTTTAAAAAATGTAATGAATCTACACATTTCTGTTACATACGTCATATATCACATTTTAATTTCTCAACAATAAATATAAATATATCCATTATGAGTCACTTTCAAACTTGGAATGTCATGACCCCACATGTTTAATTCAAACGAACTCTCTAAAACTACACACAACAAAAACAGTAACTATACCCCCTTTTTCAAACTACCATAACTTTTTAACAAAATGAGTTTCAGCAAAATAATTTGGCAGGAGTATTTCTACACTCATTGACTAACCTCTGTGTGAAAATGTGATTGATCCGTCAAGCCACGCATGAGTGAGCATGCATTAAAGGCAAAAAAGTCACTTTTCAAAAGTCACAGGAATCATCTCTTATGCCAAAATAAAGGTAAACAATGGTATTTTTGCTTTATTTAAAGAATGTACTCACTCAACCATGACATGGTTACAACCTCTTATGTTCATACAACATGTTAGGATACAATTTGCTGAAAAATAAAGGATTTCAATTTTTTCAATGGACTCAATGGATTTTACAGTTTCAAAATTGAGGAAGGATGGCAATTTTTAAATTGAGCTCACTGAAGCGCAAAAAATGCAAAAAGTGTCAAAAGAGGTGTAAGGGGGTCAAACGATAGTTGAATAACATAAATAGCGCTAAATCATTCACCAGAAACAGAATTTGTCAAAATCCTGTATCACAAATCCTCCAAAATGACCCTTGTGACTTTTGAAAAGTGACTTTTTGCCTTTAATGTGTGCTCACTCATGCATGCATTGATGTATCAATCACATTTTCCTACAAGATTTAGTCCCATTAGGACAGAAACACCCGCTAAAGATTATTTGCTCAAACCGTCTCTTTAAAACAATTATGTATTTGTAAAAAAGGGGTAGTTATTTTTGTTGTGTTTATCTATAAAACACCACCGACATAATAAAACATATTTTACCAATGGAAAGGAGGGAGTAAAACGTTGTATACATCAAGTAACAGAGAATGAAAATGTGACAACTAATGACATTCCATGTGAACTTTACGTGTGGCATGCACAAAATATTGCTAGAAATAAACCAAAATGTTATGAGATGTTATAAGATAAAATAATGTACATTATTTTATCTCAATACACATTATTTTATCTTATAACATCATGGTATTTCGTATCACAGGGCAAAAAAAAATAAAAATAAATCCAAACCGCTACTTCCGCGAACCGCAGAGAATCTGGAATTACTCCACTGCCTTCATCGTGTCTTGGATTAAAATAACGATTTATGACTCGGTTTGCTTTATCTTCATGAATATGAATGGATTTATGAAAACACCAGTTAAAATAAATATATATATATACATATCATACACAGTCATAACGATTTCTAACATACGTTGAGAAAATAAAAGAGTTATTCGTAAAAGGGGTAGTGAGTGAGGGATGCAGTTTCATTATCGCTTGACACTTTTTTGTACTGGTCCATTTTCTTATACGTGTTTTAATTTCAAGGGAGTGAGTGTATATGCACTGTAACCCCTTTGAGACGCAGCGGTTGCATTATGAGGCGCATCACACACTACAACCACACATTCATACACACACGCGCGCACGTTACATCAATCTAGTTATCCGTCAAAACATCAATTTAAGTATGCGCGTCCCATATCTCCAGACAACCACGAACAACACATCGCGACGATATTCGAGTGATTCGCCTTTTGTCCCGCATTATGGAAACACCGCACGCAGTCAATTAGATCCCCCACTCGTTCAATAATGTATACTTGCAAAATTTACAGTTTTCACAATTATAAGGTCATTAATTACCGCCCCAGTGGGAGGAACGAAGGTTCATTGTAGGTCACATGGTTTTGGTGGGGGGGGGGGGTCGAAAAAAAAAACGAATATTATGCAAATCGAAAAATTTGGGATTCATGAGTAAATTGACATGTGGATCTGTCTTCTGACATGTCTGATATGTCACAACCTTTCCCGCGCAAAGTCATCGACGCGTCGCCTACCTGTGATACGCCTGATGTTTCAGTAACATCGCAGATGTGATTTCGGGATTAACTCCTGTCATAATTGCAATCAATTTGACTGATGTTGGCACCTCTTTTCCTATTTAGTAACTTCAGTTCGTTTCATCATCAAGTGTGAAAACTGTATTGTCCATATCGCGCGCAACGTCGAGAGACGCGATATTTGTATGGGATGTTTTGTGTTTGTGTAAATGTGTCTAATTACAAGGTAACGAACTTCGCTCACGTTGTCGTATGGACGGGAGGAGGATGAATATCCATAAAAAGAAGCATCACACAGCATGACCCCTCCCCCTCCATCTCCATCCTCCTCCTCCTCCCCCCCCCTCCACTGCCTGATGCCCAGCAGAAAGTTGATAATATTGTAAAAGTTCCCTGTTCAACCTTTTGCAGGTACCGGCAATTATAATAGGGAGGTGAAATCCCTGATTATACCACCAACTATCATAATCTTTAAATTAGTAGAAGTAGTAGTAGTAGTAGTAGTAGTAGTAGTAGTAGTAGTAGTAGTAGTAGTAGTAGTAGTAGTAGTAGTAGTAGTAGTAGTAGTAGTAGTAGTAGTAGTAGTAGTAGTAGTAGTAGTAGTAGTAGTAGTAGTAGTAGTAGTAGTAGTAGTAGTATAGTAGTAGTATAGCACAAACATATCTCACCGAAATACTTTAGGCCCAAATTTCGACTACACTGAAGATCAAACAGAGATTTTTATTTACTTCAGTATTATACTTTGCTTTGTAAGATTGAACAACAATATCAAATACAAAATTTGATTACAATCATCGATTTTATTCTGTGATTTCTAAAAACAACATTCTACTAAAATATCGCAGGACTTTATAGCATAGATTTTGATCAGAATGTTGTGAATTTGTTTTCATTTTGCCGTCGGCGTAAATGATTATCAACCTGGAATTGTACGCAATACAAACCCGTTTTCCCACAAACTTGCGGCAGTGTTTGCTCACGACAACTAGATAAATTACCACCAATAACGAAATCATGCAAGGGCTTCGTCAAGAGAACAGGGATTTATACACTCCAAGCTTCGAGATGATTAGAAAAAGCGGAACTTCCCCTGGACGAGTCATTGTTTTCTCGTAAATCACGACTTGAACATCAGGGAAATCCGGATGCCCGAGTATGCTCAGCTGATCTAGAGATGCCCTCTCATCATCCACTTCACGGTAAACGGCCCGAGCGGGCCGGGCGAGAACGCCCCGCTCCGCTCCGACTAGAACTCGGAGGTTTTGCCCTCTCCTATAACGCCAGCCGCGGCCACGGTCAATATATAGCGGAGTGTATAATTGCCAACGCAGAGTTATCCATTATACTCATTTACTTCCACTTAAATAAGCCCATACGAGCTCAGATCACGATTAATATCCCCGCATCATTGGTATCATTTATAAGATGGCGGGCTAAGGGCCTCGAAAGTAGAGAGAAACACACACACAGATATTAAGTGGTTCAGAGTTGACAGGACTACGTGAGGACGGGAGAAAATCTAGTAGAGTTAGTAGAGGTCAGTGATTAGATAGTGTATCGGTGGGTGGTGGTGAAGATTAGACGAGAAATTGAGTTACATCTGATTACGCTTGTTTTCGAGTATGATGGAGATCTTTTTGAAGTCCTTTGGACGCAAGCTCACTTGAAAAATAAAATATTTGTAATTAATTTCCAATCATTTTTATAATTTGTTTTGATTTTGGGCCTTTGAATTAAAAATGAATAAAATAAACACTTGAAGAAATATATCATCTGGAGCATACACTGTAACCAATGGCACACTTGCTCTGGTTCATTGTCTTTCTTATTTTTAAGTAATATGTATTGTTTGTAATCATTTTTTTTATTCAAAGGAAATAACAATTTATTCAACCTTACAGCTTACCATTAAAGTAACAACAATGATCAAAAGTTAAGAAACCAAATATCTATCATCCTCAATGTAATAAGGGTCTTTGAAAAGGTTTGAAAATGAAGACTTGAAAAGAGATGTACTTCGAAATAATTATTCAGTGCTTTAAACATGATATTTGTTTTTCTCTAACTTTCAAGTTCAAGTTTTATTTCCAGAAATGTCTAATAAAAACAAAATTAAGTATAAAATCGCAGTCATTATTGTACAATAACGAACGGGGTTGACGAACACACACAATACGGACACAGTGGAGTCATTAGCAATAAGTCATTGGCCTGTACAAGTAACATACAACAATACAGAACAGAAAACAACTACCACAATATGTGTATACAAATAATAGATAACGGTACAAGCTTGATCAGCTTCTAGATTGAAAAAAAAGACCAAGAAGGTATAATTGGTATTGAAATTGAAATAAGTTTAAAGAAGGACTAGTTTTGAGATCAGGGAGTAAATTGTTCCAGATTTCTGGTCCGGTGCATTTAAGAGACGCCCTTTCATTGACGCGTTTCCCTGATTTCTGTGCTTGTATCCAAAGCAACTTGATATATCAGCCTTAAATTTTCATTTAACATGTTTAAAGGAAGCGGTTAACTGGTCAACATAGCCATAATTAAATAATTCTTTTGGATTTTCGTTTAAATACACTCTATTGTAGTAGTTTATTTCTAACCCTTCAGATTATAAATTCCCATAGATTTGCCTCTATGAATTTGTCGCCTTGGCCTGTAAGCGAAGTCTTTACCGACAGTTACTCGTATCTAGAACCGTGTACAATATTGACAGGTGACCACCACACCGAAATTTCACCCTTCTCTGTTCGATAATGTTCGGTGGGGTTTCTTCCGTGATGTGGTAGTACCTGTATCCCCGGTATTCGTTGACCTACTACCGGAGAACTTCGGGTAAAATATTACTCTAAATGGAATTAAATTCACCAGCGTGAACGTTCAGTCGGTATATGACACGGATTGTGTTAATTTACCCGGGTGCCTAATTATTATGACCAGGGTGTTATGTAAAAAAGAATGGAACGACGAGCGAAGTCACTGCAATCCTGGAACATTTATATTTTATTATTATTATTATTTTATTTATTTCTTTTTTTTTGGGGGGGGGGAATAAATAACTAGGGAAAAGTTCACCAAAATGTTCCTAGTGTATGAACGGCAATACCATTTCAGTGTCTGCAGATTTGTATTTCTATTATTGTAATGTAATGTGCCCAGTTCACAATTTACGCTTGCAGAAATCCGAACAATAAAGAATAGAATTAATTCAATACGTCCAGCTTTACTGTAATAGGTGTCGCTAATATTTTGCCTAAAGCTCAAGTTAGTCGCGAGACAGTAAGAATTTGAGTCATTTCTCTACATATTTATAAAATGGCCACAGTTTTTCATTTTTTAACCTTCTTGGGGTGATCCGGTTTTCACTAAATTTGTATTCTGCATCTTGAATTCTCTCTGCAAACCTTTCATTCATTAATACAATTCGTTCCTACTGGGGGCTTATTAAATATTAATGAGCTCAGACGTAAGGAGTGATTTCTCGGTATTTGTAACCAAGTAAACCGTGGGCATTGCCGTTCCCAAGCGTGGCGGCTGGTGGTTGTGCCGCTGACGCGATATCAGATAAAGGTTTCAGGTTCGAATCCTTGAGTCATTAAAAAATAACAGATCAAGCATTTGATCTTATTTAGCATTAATTTGGGAATACAGAGATGAACAGCAAATTTATTCTGCATCTTAAATTCTCCCTGCAAACCTTTCATTCATTAATAAATTTGTATTGTTTTTAATCATGGTACAATTATGCAACATTTGCAATGCGTAAAATAATTGAGTTGAATTCAAAGCACTGTTTGTGAATATGGGAATGTTATTTGATAAAAATACGTATATTTGCTTCAAAACCAAGGCTACAACATTATCTTTACCTGTCACATTTTCGGATTTTTGTCGTATCCTTTTTGCCAATAGAAACAATGATGTGTAAAGTGGCAAGATAGCCAGGTGCTTATTTATTTCCTGAGGTCACCTTCAAAATCAAGCTTTCGCTTGCCCTAACCTTATAAGATGGTGGGGCTTCTACACATATGAACTTTCCACTGAAATAATATCACATTGTGCTCATTCAATGATGAGTAACTGATTTTTGTGTGTGTGTGCAATACTACCTTAAAATTTGTCACTGTACATTGAACACTATAATTTTTTCTTAATATCAGGTTTTATTTATGTATCACTGAGTTATTGCTTGAAATGCAGAAAATAAATCAAAGCAGATCAAATCAAGGCTTGGCATAATATAATCCACAAAATTGCAGCGTTCAACAACATACCAGAATAAAAATGCAATGACCGATAAATTCAGCTTTCCTCTAATTGTCTTAATTGTCTGAAGCATATCAAAATCAACACGATCTATATATATATTAACAATGGCCAGGCAATAGGGAGCATGGGCATAATTGCAACCAACTTCATTCAGTTTTAATTCTAGGCAGGTACGAATAGGGCTGGATGGATTATAGATGCTTAAATGTACGTGTGGACGCTAGCGTTGATCAGTTGCATCATTTCACATCATACATGCCCAATACCCGGCCCTTGATACGACCGAATTGCCAAAGTCGCCGCGATTTGTCTTAAAACAATGTCGGTGACAATACTGTCCAAGCTACTTCCATATCTGCATAATTTTAAATCTAAGACGAAAATATAAACAAATGAATGAATGAATGAATGAATGAATGAATGAATGAATGAATGAATGAATGAATGAATGAATGAATAAATAAATAAATAAGTAAATAAATAGATAAATATATAAATAAATAAATAAGTAAATAAGTAAATAAGTAAATAAGTAAATAAAAACAAATAAATAAATAAATAAGTAAATAAAATAAATAAATACATAAATAAATAAATACAAGATAAATAAATAAATAAATAAATAAATAAATAAATAAATAAATAGATAAATAAATACATAATCAAATTAATAAATGAATAAATAAATAAATGGAAAATAGGTGGAAATTAGGGGTAGTGGAGAGAGTTAACAACCGTTTGCGAGCTCCAACTTATGCGGGCGCCGTGTGTCGAAACGGACGGTGCGTTCAACCGAACGGCCGCAGCCGCGAACGTTATTGCAAAAGTACATAACCCCCACCATCGCCGCCTCGCTTTACCACTGCATTGTGGTACGAACGAGTCGCTATTATTGTGTGCTTTTGCTGCCAATGCCAGCCCAGAAAAAGACTTGCAATTATCAAATTGCTCGTTGATACAAACTGACTTAAAACGGATAATGCTTCGATGGTGACCAGATGACAAGCACACGAGTAATTTCAAATTCAATTAGATCTTTAAAAATGTGTTTAGCAATTAAATATTATTGTTTAGAAAGTGATAGTAAAGACGTGTTTAGCAAATGCATGTTTAGATTAATGACACTTATAGTATTTAGAAATTGAACACTGATGTTTAGTGATTTGACACACGACATTTAGCCTCTGAAAATGTTTACAAAGTGAAATCAAGAACGTGTTTAGGAAAGAGTTTATTCGCTAAACACAGTTTTTACAATGTAAGCGCATCTAGTGTCAATTTATACAAGAGCATGATAAATACTGCGATGCTGGAATTTGATTAGTGTAGATACCAGATGCGGTGTTACATTTGAACACCTTGGGCATAATTTAAACACCAAAATACTTAGTTTAAACACTGAGAGAATTACTAAAAGTGTTGAATTTAACACCATATCTGACACCTATATGTTAGACGATATCTTGGGTGTTCAAATTAACACCGACCTTTTAAAATGAACGGCCATGCCCCATTCATCCCATTTGGTTATATGAAACTATTACACCCCTTAAACATATATAAAAAGAATGCTTACGACATGATTGAAAACACTTGAACATGGCTCAAGAATTAAACGAGTTTGGCCATACACTACATGAAGTGTAAATCTTGGCTGGAAGGATTTGTCTTGAATTTGTTTACTTGAAGAATAACCAAGCATGAACATGTCAGTATTAAAATTACTCTCGTGCCCCGATACAAATTGATCCCATAGAAAGCTACACAACAAATTTGCCCGTCACAAGGAAAACTGATGGGAGTTCTTTTAAAATGAGTCAACATTTGACCACAAAATTTTCCCAGCAGAATCCTTGACATAGTTTTACTTGATTCTAGAATAGAGTTACCCCAAGTTGAGGACTACCTCCAATCATGTTATTTTCCTTTAAATTTGAAAGAAAATAGATGGGGAACAAATTACTAAATTTGGTTCACGCGGGATTCGAACAGGCGACCTCAAGATAACAAGTTCTGTACTCTACCACAGGACTTTCGAATTCAATGCCCGTTATACTTAAAGAGGTTGTCCATTTAGTATACAGATGAATCAGGTATAGCTCCCAAATGATATGAGTTTATTATCATAGGAGATTAAAATATAATTTCATAACAATTGAAACAAAAGTTCCTGATGAAATTATGACAGTAGAAACTTCTTTTTTCTCAAATAAATTGAGAACTCAAAATTCGAGGGGAGGGAGATCTACAATGTAATAACACACATTCTATAAGGACTTGAATCTACGATGATTACGTAATTTGATCAAAATAGATTGGGATTGAAATACATAAATGAACTGGACCTTGTCATTTTGCTATATTGTTTTATTCTGCAGTTGGAAATGGAAGAGCAATGAAATGAAATATTTTTAGAAATATTCAGTGTTTAAGAATAAAGTTAAGTATCACGCGAATTGCACAAAATTGTCGTGCAAAGCGAGTAAATTCGACGTATTTGATAATAGGTTTATTTCTTCTTCCACTTAGTACTTATATTGTACTTATGTGTATGTGATACTAATATCTATTAATGTATTATTGTGTATTGAATGGTTTTATATTGTGTAAAGTTGTACCTTTTTATCAAGAGGTGAATAAAGATGATTAGATAAGATAAATTGTCTAATAGAAACCTAATGATTTTGCTGAATTGAAATACAAAGAACTAGTACTACAAATGCATGCATTCTCTATAATAATTGAAAAAAACAACGACAACAACAGCAGCAATGAAAGTGCAATCACATTGCATACCGTCGTAGTGTCAAGAAAAAAAATGCGTTAGGACACAATGAAGATATTAAAGATAAGCAGTTCCTTCCAGTGGCGGCTGCAGTATTTCTTCTGCCAGGGGCATAACCACGCCAGATAGGTGCGTACAAGAACCCCTTTTTGTCTCATGGGAATGTGCTTTGTCGTTATTTGTCTTCCCCTTCCCCCTTTATGTTACTTTCCTCATTTCTTGATGTTTCTCTCCCCTTTCCTCATATTTCCATTTTTCTTCCTGGGGGGTCACGGGGTTTAATTACCCCATGGACCCCCTGAAACCGCCGATGGTTTGGTCCGCAGTTTGTTTCGGTAGAAGCCAGACGCCAATCAGAATAATTCATCGTTTATTATGCAAACTAAACCCACTTATTCACGTACACGGTTTCGATAAAACGATGATTAAAATATCAGGTATCTGATGAATAAGCATTGTTCGCTTGTCTTGTTCCTTATTTCTCCATTTACACCAATGATTTCGGTGGTTAGATTGGCATAATTAACATCAACAAGCATTTTGTGGTTATGATGTGTAAGAACGTCTATAGCGGACTTTGATACCTTTGTATTTTCACCAAATAAGCAAATTATATTTCGTTACCCCGTTTTTAGATAAAAGTGTAACTGCTTATAATCAGGTAAGGTCTAACTAAACCCCACTAAACGTAGTTCCCTTCTTTTAGTTTTCACCATGATAATGTGTTTTTGTATATACATTATCGGCCTAAGTTGATGAGCATGTATTACAATGAAATGTCAATGGAAACCGAAATTTTATTACAGTTATCCAGGTGAGATGGACAAGCATATCTATTTGTAAAACTAAAAAGTGAGAAGATAAATTGAGCATAGTAGTGTTCTCATTTGGCATATTATATAGCACGAATTGTGTATTTAAAAATTAGTATTTACATTTATGGCTGCTTCGCCCCCCACCCCATCTCAAGACAAAAACAAAAACTGACACTATTTTTTAATATGATATTTTTATATAATTGATTAAAAAAATATATATATAACAACGCTGATTTTTTTTTTTACACAAACAATACAACATAGTTCTATTAACAGCAGAGTAAAACAGTATACTTATTACAATATTTTAATCAAATTATTTAACACATTACATGTATAATATATCATAAAATTATACAATATAAAATAGTAACAACGATATATCAACATAAGCGCCACATCAATACAATAACAACTAAACAAACAAAAACAACAACAAAGATACAACAGGAACAACACATTTCATCAGTCGTAAGCCAGCATTTTTGTTTCTTTATGTTCGATTCTTTCTTTCCCCCTTATTTTCTCCACTTTTTCTTGTCTTAAAATATATATATACCAAGAGACACATCTACATGTGTGGAAGGGAAAGCTGATTTTCACCCACGCCCCCTCTTTCCCCACTACTATTGCAACTGTTCGTGCCCTTTCTGTCTTTAATTCCCTTTCGCCATTCATTAGTAATTTTCATAATCCTTGAAATAGTAGACAGCAATAGTCGGACTTTGGTCTGACTCCTTGATGTTTGTCAAGTATTGTGCAAAAATATATAAAATATAAATACATTTCTGAAATTGCCGATTAATCATTATCATCATTTGTGATATTAAACGAGTAATTGTTTCGATTAAACGTTCTGAACTGGAGGTCGTATCAAATAAAATAACATGTACGCATAACAACATTTACACAACGATCATTTGCGTTTATAAGATGAACATTTCCGTATGTATAACGCACTCACACTCACTACTCTCCAGTTGAAAAAAAATCTAACTTGATGGATTCGACTTGGTTATCCTCATGCCATTTTACAGGTAATGATTGAATAGTTGTACCACTCAAACGAGGAAGCCAACACATAAAACTTGCAATATACTTCTTCATGCTAAGCTGGAAATGTCAGAAACACTGAGGATACAATGACTAATTACGCGAGGAGAGCGTCAAAACCAAACCATTTGGTTGATGTAAGAGAGGCGGTGGCTTTGGACTCGGAGAGATTTAGGTGTTGAATCCAGATAATTGTGTTTATCTAGCATGAAACTGCCCTGTGAGAGGGGAATGAGTACTTGCGAGGACTTGACAACAGATATGCCGAGACTATAATTCCATGATGAGGATTTTTTTGTGAAAACAAATTAGCTTACGGCGTGCTCAGGCTTTGATCCTGTAATTTGTAATCCGCCATGGATTTTCGCATGAAAGTTCCAGATTTATCTGTAATTTGTTTGCTGCTGAAAATGGGCGTAAATCTGCATTTATAAACGTGGAGTCTGCATGACCCTTTTCAGTACTGACTTCGTTTGATTTGTTTTAATATTATTATTCTCTCTTGTACACTGCAAAAAAAAAAAAACTGCATGTGTTTAGCGAATAAACGCTTTTTCTAAACACGTTCTTGCTTTCACTTTGTAAACATTTTCAGAGGCTAAATGTCGTGTGTCAAATCACTAAATATTGGTGTCCAGTTTCTGAACATTTAGTGCCAATAATTGGAATATACTTTTTTTTTCAAACACATCATGGCTTTCACTTTCTAAACCCTAATGTTTAAATGCAGGGGATCTCTTTTGCATGCCTAAAAATTAACATTGTGTAAATAAAATGGCATTTAGAAGAAAATGCCATCTGGGAGCCTTTAGCAAAATATAGGACATGTAGGAGCTAGAAACTCGAGTTTTAGTAAAATTATAGTGACCGTTAGACTCCGATTTGATTTTTTTTCGCGAGAAAAAAAAAATCCTACCATAGAACGTACACTAAACGGCTATTGATTTTCTTTTGCATTTTCAAATTCTAGGCAATCACTGACCCCCAGATTTCACAGACATGCCCTTCATCACTAGCCTAAGGGCATGGGTTATCTTTTTCTGGTCAGTGGGGATGTTTGCAAATGAGATCCACTGCCTTTAATTGCTAAACACGCCTTTTACAGTGGAGTGACAAGCACAAACAAACACAAAAGCATTATTATATGCGTTCTATTCCTGTTCTAAATTCCGATTTGAAATTTCGAAGGGATGGTTAGCAGAAATCTCATTTGCATTAAACCAGACCATGTCATGAAGTGTGTAATGCCCTACATGGCGTGACAAAATTATGCAGCACTTTATACTCATTTAAAACCACAATAAAGCAATAATTATGCAATTACAGTACAATAATCAATTTCATTTCTATTATTTTTTAGTTATTTTGTGAAAATTTATATTTAACGATTCTTGTTATAAATATATTGTATTGTTTACTTTTGCTTTTTAACAGCAATCTTTTTATCCCTTTAACCTTATTTTAAAGGCATAGTATAACAATATTTCTATTGAAAAAAATGTGAGCTGCATGATTCCAAATGCTACTACTGTCTCTGATAAGGTCTAAAAATGGAGCCCTGAAAAAATGCAGTTCAAAATAAGAATCATTGAGAGACCATTCCAGCTTTCCCCCAGGTTGCTGTAATGCAGAATTTTCATTGGCTGAGAATGATTCATGTGCCAATTTTTTATGTGTACATATTTTACAAGTGGCCGCATAACTGTGTGAGCTTTTGTGTTCTAGGGTGTTTATTTGCCCATTAAAACACTGTCAGGTAGGTCACATAGCAAAGTTTGACATTTTTTTTTAAACGGGTCTTCCACAATGTTACATAATGTCTTTAATTTTCCTCACATCTAATCACCAATATTTTATGCAGACACTACATTCTGCATATGAATAACCTAAGTTTATCTTTGACAGCCCACCATGATTTGAAATACATATGCAATATGCTGACACCATGCAAATTATATACCAATACCTAATGCTGAATCTGTATCCTCATTTTATGACAATGTCAAAACCTCTTTACAATATAATGTAGTGTATTATCATGTTTTGTTTTCTAGAGTAATGTATACATTTTTATCCATCTGTAATTAGTTTTATCATGCAGAAGATCAATCCAAACTCAAACGTAACCTTTCAGTACCAATCGCTACACAAGTATTTTTTTTTTTTTTGGGGGGGGGGGGTAGTACATGTAACACTTTTCCCATGGGTACGAGAGGATTAACGTGGAAAATCACAATTTTGATAATTTTAAAGTTACACGGAAAACTCGTGGGTTTTCAATTAAATTCCACATTCTCAGCTTAATTTCGTGAAGATTATTTTTTTTAAAAGTAGAACTTTATCGAATCGTCAATGCCAATGACGCATTCAGAAATAATAAATTTATTTCAACACCGAATTAACTGGGCTTAGTTGCACTAACAAACCCAGGTCTTTTGTATGAAGTACTCTTTTCTCTTATATTATTATTATTATTATTATTATTATTATTATTATTATTATTATTATATTATATTTTATTATTATATTATATTATGTATTATTATTATTATTATTATTATTATTATTATTATTATTATCATCTGCCGTGATGTACAACAAGCGGTCTGGAGTGTTTGGGTTTCGGAGGGGCGGCGATGTGCTATTTCGAACGACGGCGTGCAGACGGTGAATATAATCCTAGTTGTTTGGGATGAAACAGTTTTCTGAAAGTCTCCTCGGGGACAGATAAACTAGTCTCGACACTTTACTAGAACGGAAGAGATACCTACTCGTAGTCATGGAAACTAGGCACGAAATAGCTAGCTAGGAAAAAACTTAGTCATAGCTGGGGTGACACGTCCCATCACAATACGGTGAACGCGATGACAAATAGAGAGTTTCAAGCACTCTCGGCCGGTCATTCTCAACCGGGCGATTTAACTCAACGTCATGGTAGTGTTTGTTCTGATCAGCTGGAGAGATGCATTGTTGTAGCTCGCCGGATTAAAATGTGGGATGAAGTGGTGGGCTGACTATTATCCTCCACCCCTCCCCGTCATCTTATGATTGAAGTGTGTTAAAGTGGTATTCATTCATCTTTCGTCCGAAATGTATGATAACGAGCCCCAGCAGGTTCTGTGCCTTAAAACGTTAATTTGTGAAAAATTATAATTATTTACGTTAACTATAATGAAGTTATTTGGAACTGAATTGACTTCACTCATACTACATTGGAATAATACTAACATTGTGTCATGATGATGTATTTCATTTAAAGAATACTGAAACACCATTTATGATTTCAAAAAAGACAAAAATGAAAGAAAAGAATCCAATACACAATCGCGAACAATATTCCATGAAAGGTCGTAAAAAAAGAGTCTCGCTAAACATTACGATTCCCTTCTCGTAACTACATGTTCATCTACGCAATGATTTTCAAAATTCATCAAACATGCAAATATACATTTCACTGTATTTTTTTTAATTGATTGAGTGTCAAACCTAAATTCATTTTAGGATTTTTGGATTTTTTTACGCAATTCAGTGATTTTGGTCACTTTTCCTTGGTCTGTATACATGCAGTCAATGTTGTTATAGTCTTTTTTTTCATAATACAATTTTCGTTTTGTCATTTTTTTTAAGACAGACTTGCACGTTCAATTAGTATGCATGAATAGAAGTACTATCCATCGAACGTAATGTAGAGAAAGAGAAGTGGGGTAACAACATTGCATGAAACGATGTGAGAACCGTTTTGTGCGTGTAATAAGAGGAACGAAAAGGATGGTCTTCTCTGCGACCCGGGGTGCCGTCAGTACCCGTCCAGGTTATGGTCAGTGCGCCGTCATCACACGAAGTGATAACATATTTATCTCGTTGTATACCTAGGAAATACACTCATGCTCATAATTATGGAATATTTTAAAAACATTTTAGAAGTTGCCATTTTTCCGTGAACGGTACATCTGAGATTAATATTTGCTCACCACAGGTGAAAACAATTATAATCTAAGAATTTCAGGAATGCTGAGCATTTTGTAGCGTCCGACTCGACACTAAAACCTACGTTTATAAATGGCGGTATTGTTGTTGTTGTTGAGTCACGTGGTGGTTACGCGCGTTATTAGACTTGTAACAGATAATTCTGATGTTAATTTAATGATAAGTGACATTAGATACAAATTTATCAGTTTTGGGGGTTGTTTTTTAAATTACTTTACTTCAATACTTTTTGTGGATTAAAAAGAAATAAATATGTAATTGTTATTGCGCTCAAACGTATTTTAGTTTTTAATTTAGTCATCTCAGGAAATCCAAAAATTGCTCCACATACTGCGTTTTCGTGAAATAAACACTTGTCTTGAAAATTTTGGACGATATAAAAGAGAGAACTTAAGTATCAACAAAATATTCCATAATTATGAGCAGGAGTGTAATACCATATTTTAAAATGTGTACCTTCCCCAATATGCTAAATAAGAGCTAGATTAAGAAACATACTGTAAACCGATGAAATTTATTTCATAGGTCCAAAATTGTGAACGATTCCATAATTATAAAAGAGCACAAAGTTGTTACTACTTTAGAAAGGGATAATCGGGTTGCATAGCATTGGTTGTACAAATTTGACTTATGATATTGCCATGACTTTTACGTCGATAGTAATAATCGGTGACAAATTACTCCCTGGTATTGTATTCAATTACGTCATATACTTTCAAAGGAAACTGTGAACGATTCTTAGGGATATTTCCCCCGAATCTAAATACGATACATTATTATACATTTTTCCCTTGCTGCGTGATAAAGATAACATAATGACAGATGTTACTGGTGTGTAAGTGTAAATCTAGCAGTCGTAGTGATATTCATACACCTTCGTATAAGTACTGCTAGTGAAGAATATTTGTCAGGCTCCAAAATGACAGCGATCTGCAATTAAAATTCTTTACCTTTAAATGAACTCAATCACACTTATTATGCCATTGAGGTCTGATTTTGAACAAAGATGACAAGCTGATATCTATTCAGGTGAGTATTGAGAATAAATTAAGGACATATTCTATTCCATTGATTTTAATCGTAAATGGATTTAAAATTTATGGCGACATTGTTTTGCAGATTATAATGACAACTGCACGTGTTTTAAATGACACAATGGCATGAATGGGATGGGAACTTATAATTATGTAAAAATATCCATAAAGCGATTGGCGTATTTTTCACATATTATCAGTTTTGCTATAAAATACTTTGTTCACCATATAACTGATTATCAAGCTTTCTATGGGAACCACATTGTTTTCGTTTTTTTCTCGATTCTTAAATACGCTTATCAAAATCATATTTTTACGCAATGCAATGTAAACAATACTGCTCTAGAAAATTCACATAAATTTGTATTTTGTCAAATTGATATTATTTGACACGACAGCGAGTTGAGGAAATGTTAAATCGATAGACATAAGAGATCAACAATACCCCCCCCCCCCGAAAAAAAAACGGGGGGTGAACCGTAAAAATGATACTGGAATCATTTTTATACGAAGATAATTCAATTCTCTTTTATAAAAAAAAAAAGTTATACTAATTGTATAAACTGATGAAACCGCGCTACAGTTACCATATCTTTCTCTCACATATCCTTGACTCTACAATTATTTAGATGTAACTATTTAAATCTGTATTCGCAGTCATTAGGTTAAATGACAGTGGCATGTTGTTGAAAGTGATAGTGCAATGCAACACATTTCATTCAAATTCACCTTGAGATATTTAACTTTTCGTCGATATGAAAAGAGGGCTATTAGATGTGGCCCGGTGAAAAACTATTCAGAAATCACTTCTCAAACGCTGGATACAATTTCTAATGTAAACTTACAGGTTTTGAATTGGCGTTACACGTGTAAAATGACCAAAGCGTGTAGCGAAGGGTCAGGGGCTATCGTTTAGGTATTGTTCCAAACAATGGTGGACATATAGATCGAAAGGCGGACGGAAAACCCGAACGGGGATTTGAAAGACCGCTCGGCCGTCAGCTGCCCGTTAGACCGTTTGGGTTTGGGTCGGTATACATTTTTGATCAAGCCGTATGGATTACTTTGATTGAATAGACAACAGCGTTTAAAACGAAAACAAGTTTGAAGTTAGAAATCTCCATATGAAATCTTCCGTTTCGATATATACTTCATATTTACCTTCCTGTCTGAGCCCTCTAGCAAATTCGTCGTAAAGTTCGGTCTAGCGTTTGACAGTCCTTTATAATTCGGTCTGTGGTTATCAAAAGTTAGTTGAACTTGTGGAGAATGATGTTGCTGGTATATTTTTGGAGATGAAATGCGGTGTTTCCTTTGTGATATCTGGCAGGTATGACTCGGAGCAAAACAAGGTCGTAAAATGCTACAGCTAACGTGTCATCCGTCACTCTAGTTATAAGTAGTCTAGTAAACCCTTGAACCTGACTCATTGTATACCAACCCTCTTCTAGTTCATCTTCAAAGTTTATTTTCAAGTTAGCGGATTCTCTTTTCATACCTAAAAATCAACATTTTGTCACACTGCGATATGTATAAAGAAGGAATTACCACTAAAGGATTAGATGAGTACTTTCAGAACAATAAAATTTTAATATCAACTGTTTTCAAACCATCTATGAACAGATGGTATTCTACAAATATCAATCTATTACAGACTATACAAGTGGATAAAACAACAGATCTTCTTTATTAACAAAACTGCTGCACAAATCAACATGCTGATAAAGTACTAACACAAAAATTCATATGTGGGCAATGTTAATTGTGGATATTGCCAATCTAGGACCAGGGACAGAAAATTCACCTGTTTAGACTGCCAATCCTACCACTATTTATTACATTTGAAGAGAACTATTCCATATCATAATTTAAATGCAATATTCTTTCACGTGGAAACCAAGGAAAAAGGGAAATCTGATGAAAGATTCTCCATCATCAACCAGTAAACCAGTTATCTTTAAGAACCCTTAAAGGAGCTAGATACCAAAGTGATTGGAAATATCATTTTCAATAAAATCATTGTTTTCCCCTTACCAAATTATTATACAGTCTCCGTTCATATTTGGAATTCCATGCAAATCACTAACGTGTGCGATATGTATTCTTGCTACATGTACCAGTTCTCACGAAGATAGTATTCATGGACCAAGTCGAAAATACTGAAATAACACTGCCCTTAAAGGCGTTGTATAACAATGTTTCCAGTTTAAAAAATCTGAGCTACATGATTCCCCATGCTAGAAGTGTCTTTGATAAGGTCTAAAAATGAAGCCCTGAAAAAAAAATGCAGTGTAAAACAATCATTAAGTGCTTTAACAAAGTGAAAATCATTGAGAGACTATTCCAGCTTTTCTCCATAGACTGCTGTGTTGCAGAATTTCCTATCGGCTGATATAGAATTAATGTGCCAATTTGTATCTGCACATAATGTCCAAACTTTTGTGTTATAGGGTGTTTATGTGTCCATTTAAACACTGTCAGATATGTCAGATAGCAAAATTAAACAATTTTTTAAACGGGTCTTCCACAGTGTTATATAGTGTCTTTAAATCAAGCTTCACACAAAGGTTACACAACAAGTCAGTGTTTTGTACATTATTCGAATTAAAGGCAATTGTCGATCTTCAAATTTCACAGACGTGGCGCTTACACGGTGCCTAAGGGCTAGAAATGATGTTTTGTCGTGTATATGGGGGGGGGTGCAATAGGGGCACCTTGACTTTTCAAAACTGTTACAGTCCCTCTCGTTTTGATCTGATTATACAATATTTGGAATAAAAAAAAGACTAACGAATCAATATAATTCATTATATAATATTAGAGCCACAGTAAAATAAAACCAAATCAATGTTTCTATTAAATCAGTGTATATTCAAATTTGTTTATTATAAAATAACATGAAGTTGACTCATATTTGTGTCAAAAATACACAATGCTGTTTACAATATAAATCAAACAACTCACGTTTGAAATGTTTACACATTACTTTTGTTTTAATTGCACACAACTTTTGTGAGTTAACTTACAAAATGAGTGTAAAATTTTAAACAATAGACGTAATGGTTCATAATCATAGTAAACATCGTCATGTAATTTTAGGTGTCAAGCATGGCGCATTTTGGTGCAGGGAGCAATTTCTCTTCGCAACATTAACACAAAAATAGCATCACCCAATGACCATGATTCCGTAGGTAAGCGTTATTATTTTAACAACCATGCAGGGGAGTGTTGTGAACGTAGTTTGGCAGGTATGACTGACACATGTCTTATTTTTATTACCGTTTTTGTTGGCTGTATTATCTTATTATTTTGATTTCCCGCCAACACAATTTCCAAAAAGAACTGGCAACCAACCGTGTCACCGAAATAATTCTACAGCTACGTCGCGTTGGGGTTGTATTTATTGGTAGGTTGCTATGTGAGCTGCCATGTGGTAATCCAGCAAAATAACTTCAATTTTCTGCTAGATTGCCGAATAACCACAAACTGAGGACTGTCAATTTAGATGTATGAACATAAGCATAACATGGCATTTTTGTGGAAAACATCTGACATAAAAGTGACCCAGTTGGGTGATTGGTTAATACAGGGATCTAGTTTAGCATAGTAGTAGTAGAAGAAGTAGCAGTAGTAGTAGTAGTAGTAGTAGTAGTAGTAGTAGTAGTAGTAGTAGTAGTAGTAGTAGTAGTAGTAGTAGTTGTAGTAGTAGTAGTAGTAGTAGTCGTCGTTGTCGTCATCATCGTAGTCGTCGTCGTCGTCGTCGTCGTCGTAGTAGTAGTAGTAGTAGTAGTCGTCGTTGTCGTCATCATCGTAGTCGTCGTCATCGTCGTCGTCGTCGTCGTAGTAGTAGTAGTAGCAGTAGTAGTAGTAGTAGTAGTAGTAGTAGTAGTAGTAGTAGTAGTAGTAGTAGTAGTAGTAGTAGTAGTAGTAGTAGTAGTAGTAGGATTAGTACACTGTAGTACCAGCAGAAGTAGTAATATTAAAGGTATTGGCTAATATTCACCACAGTTAAAAAAATCTGAGCCGCATGATTCCACATGCTACCAGTGTCTTTGAGGAGGTCTAAAAATGAAGCCCTGAAAAAATTGTATTTCAAAATTATTATTTAGTGCTT